>JAOWBL010005248.1:0-27097 GCA_028564865.1 Zenarchopterus dispar
ACATATCTATATACATATATATATGTATACATACATATATATTTCTATATACATATATATATCTATATACATATATATACATATCTATATACATATATATATGTATACATACATATATATTTCTATATACATATATATATCTATATACATATATACATATACATATATATATATACATATATATACATATACATATATATATATACATATATATACATATATATACATATACATATATATACATATACATATATATACATATACATATATATATACATGCATATATGTATATGTATATACATATATATACATATACATGTATACATATACATATATATATATACACATATGTATATATATATATATATACTGTATAAAACATACTTTTTTAAGTTTAAACTTCCGTTAAACAAGTTTTAAGGCAGAAGAGAAGCTGGAGATAAATACAGTGTTAAAAATAAAGTCAGACCAGGGAGAGTTATTTTCTTTGGTCCTGAACATTAATGAACGGACTCGGATCTGCCCGGTGAAGCCGTACGTGGAGAAGGAGGCTGAATTATTCAACAACTCCAACTCCATCAGCTTTTTATCATCCGCCACACGGTAGGCAGCGAGTCGGTGAAAGTACAACTCCAACACTTTCCTCCCATCTTCCCTGAAGCTGCTGCTCCCGGGATTTTCTGCAGGATTAAGACGTTTCAAGTTTAGACAGTGGGTGTGGATTTTACCTCATTTTCCACACAGTGATCAACTTTTAATAAAAGGTAAACGTCAGGTGTAGCGTTATACGAGACGTCGCGTGAGGGTGTCCATCAAGGACGTGTCTGGACCCCGAGTCCCCGCCACATATATGACAAACAGACGCCGCCTCCACTCCCACTCAGGAAAGAGGCTGCGTCTGTATAAAAGTGACTCATCTGGAGCAGTCGTTCCTCTTATCGCTGCAGCTTTCATTACACATGAAGCCTAACATAACATTTTGCTGGAAGGAACACATTAAAATCCAATAACAGCAGCAAATTACAATTACACCTCATAAAGCATGCACATCCAAATATATACATTTTAATTAAACATTTCCAGCCTGAGCGATTTGAAATATTGATGAAAAATATTCAAATTGACAATAATCCTTCCACTCACACATCAATAGTTCATTATTTTTCTTTGATATTAAATATGGGATCACTCAAATATTCAAATGTGTGGAACATTTATGTAACACCGTGAACTTAGCCAGAAGTTTGAAATGTTCATCTAACAATTAAAAATAATAAAAAAAAGCCACTCTATATTTGTGATGGCTGTTTGGATGTGGCTGAAGACGTTAGTGTATCTTTGCTGCCTCGTATGAAGCGACAAAGACGACGCCAGAGATGAAAACTTCAAGGTCGATAACGTTCAGAGACGCCACAAAAAAAAAAAAAAAAAGATTTCTTTTTAACATAAATGAAAACTCCAGCTTGAAACACTTGACTAATGTCGATTCAATCCATGTCCTGAATTCATTAAAGTAAAGAAATATCATTGTTTTGTTTTGTTGGATGTGAGAAAAACAATAAATTATATATAGGCTGCGTTGACTCCATCCATCCAGATACCCACACACGTTCCTATTCAGGTTCCTGCTGGAGCATTTCCCAGCTCTCTTTGGGTGGAGGACGGGTCACCAGTCCATCATGGACCACAAATAATCAAACAACCACACCCACTCGCTCCCACAGACCAAACAGCCTAACACACATTTTGTTTTTTTTGTTTGTTTTTTTTAACTGCTGGAGGAAGTCGGAGGACCCAGAGGAGAAGGAGGAGGGTTTGGTGTCGTTGCTTGAAGCTTCAGAGGAATTGATCCGTCGTGGTTTTTGTCAACAACGTGTGAAAGTGACGGGACTTCCTAAAAATGATCAATAACTCCTTCAAATGAGAAGTAAAACCAAGATATTTAAACTAAAAACTTATTTTGCTTCTTTCAATGGATTGTCGAATCCTGGAAATGTGACTGTGAAGGAGCATCAGAGCTGCCCAGATGCTGAGATGTTTCACCTGTGAGAACAACCACCTCACTCATTCACGAGGATCTCCGGAGACTTCAGCCTCTCATTCTTCCACTTTTCCCGTATCTGTCAACAGATTTATTTATCTTCGATATCGCAAAAACATAGTTCAGAAAAGTCTTAAAGAATTCAGTACAACTAAAACACGTTGAAGACCAGATTGTTTTGTTTTAAATACTTTAAGAGTCACGACTTGGCGAAATCCGTCACCTGATTTAAAAAAACTTCACTGAAACTTTTAAACTGGTGACACCCAAAGAAAATCTGAGGGCCATTTTTTTTTCTTTTCTTTAAAAATCCTTGATTACATTTTGCAGTCATTTCACTCAACCCCCCCCGCCCCCCCCGATGCCTGAGGCGGCACAGCAGCAGCTCGGAAACTTCTTCAAGTAATCCAGCAACATGCTGATCTGTGGCTGAGTCCGCCTTCACGCTGCGCCGTGCAATTTATCTGCTTTTGTCTGCACTGGAGGGGATGGTGGGGGTTGGGGTGGGGGGGTCACATGGGAAAGGCCGCTACCTCACACTCAACATCCCCCCAAAAACCTGCACACCGAGATGCACACACAGGCGGTGTCACGGAAGTCTTAAATCTAGACGTTTAAACAAGTCCAAAAGTTTCTTATGCGACCAATAAAATGTCAAATAAAATCATAATCCCATCAATTAAAAAGAAAAAAACGTGTGCACTTATTGTAATGATCAATTACATCATCACTTGTTAAATAAATAGTGTGTAGTAATTAGACCTTCTCCAGTTCTGTCTATAGACGATGTTTTTTTACTCATTTAATTAGCATCATCAGTACATTTGTGCATTGATCATCGTCTTTAAGCATTTAGTTTTTTTCTAATTTTAAAAAAAGGTTGAGAGCATGTGTGAATAAGTCCCAAACTTTGGCCTCCCACTATTGTCAGTATTTGATAGACAACAGTGTTATCAGTCTGTCCCTGAGCTTCCCCCCTTCTCGTTGCTATTTCTGGAGAAGTTATCTCGCAGAAAGGCCAGAAGGGAAATATTCTGATATTTGGAATCACATGACTGAATCGCCAGAGAAGGCCATCATTTAACCTCTCAAAGGTCAACGCCGACTGACATTTTGACAAAATGTTTGCCGCACATGTGCTACTCTGACGGACAAAACAGTTTTACCATTTTTCAGACTGCTGCCTGAAGTCTCTTCTTCTACTCTTTGATGGTGGTTTAGTCGGTAGAGTTTATAGCAACTGTCAGGCACAGAGGTGGAGGAGTGATGATGTGGGCCGGTCGGTTGGCCAAACTCCACCTCCATCGTGGTTAAAGTGGGCCATTTGGGGTCGGTTTGGGCTTGAAGTAGGTCACTGGTTTGGTTTCAGTACTATGAAGACAGACAGGAAGTCTGCGAGGTCCATGAGGGATACAGATGGGCGAACTGGGAAGAGGGAATTTTGTGGGAGCCGTTTAGGGCTCGATGTTTGGACTTGACCTAAAAAAAACGATGAGAGATGTTTTGCAATTTCCCAGTCAAAGTCCAAAACCACATTTAAAATACTGTGGTGGGGCCTTGAAAGAGCTGCGAATGAACAAATGCCGAAGTCCTCGGTTAATTAAAGCAACATTTCACATTCTGAGGAATGTGAAAAATGATAAAAATGATACAAAATTTAGTTCAAGTTACTATCATGATTTCATGACAGATATTTAGCAACCCACTGCCACTGAAAAGATTTCAATAAACATTTCCCAGTGCACAAAGGCTCAGACTGGTACACAAATTGCCATCCCCTGACTGTAATCCAGTGCAGCTTAACGCTCCGTTATAGCCCATTATTCCCCTGCTATACAACCTGCTTCAGACTATGGAGGTGGGAGATACTGCTCCTCAGGCGTTTAGCACTCACAAAGCTCATTTTTACTTTGCATATGAGAGGCAGCCGGGGAGGACCCGGGCTGCTTATCGGTACATATACCAACACCGCCAATGGAGGGGTGTTGCATGTGTGCACGGAGGAGGTGTGAGTGCGCACGAGAGCATCCATCCTAGAGGTGTCGGAGTTATCTTCCGAGGCCAGAAGGAAGTAGCGGAGGATACGACGAGTGTGAGACAGAGATGGATGGGAGGGGGGAGGAGTTGGGGGGTGACCAAGAGGCATGGAGAGAGGAAGAGAGCTGAGAAGTGGGGAGAGAGTGGGAGCTGTCAGTGGCGTGCAGGGAGGCGTGAAAGACGTGGTCAGAGTGTCAGTGGTGGGATCTCTCCCACTCCCACAGACACTTTCAGCTGGAGAAGCAAAACGTGACACACTTCCCTCCTCTAACCCTCATCTAGTCCGAGTCACGGTACGACCGACCAGAGGACACGTCTGAATTAACTCGGACGACCCTTTCTTAGGTTCAAAGGAAAATACTATATTTTGTTGTGGGTTGTTTACATTTTTTTCACCCATAAAGAAACTGATACGACAAACTGTCATTTCATACTTTGCAATCACACATGCAGAAAAATCTGTATATAGCAGTTTGGTTCACAGTTGCTCAATACTGCCCCCCTACGACGTCTGGTGGTACTGCAGCGTTTCCTCTGTAACATTAAACATCGAGGCTACGTATCAAGTCAACAAAGACAGAAAGCTCCGCCCATCCCCGTTTTCGTTTCAGATGAAGAGTATAAGTGGGTCTTTACACATCAGCCTGTTTTGATGCAACAACAAAAATGAGCCTTATATTTGTACAATAAAGCTTTTAGAAACATTCATCCATCTTTTTTCGCTTTTCCGAGGTCAGGTTGCGGGGTCACTGGCCGAAGCAGGAAGACCCAGACTTCCTTCTCTCCAGCCACTTGGTCCAGCTCATCTGAGGAGATCCAAGACCAGCCGAGAGACATAGTCCCTCCAACGTGTCCTGGGTCTTCTCCGGGGTCTCCTCCCAGTGGGACATGCCCAGAAAACCTCACCAGGAAACATCCTCACCAGATGCACCACATCTGGGTCCTCTCGATGTGGAGGAGCAGCGGTTCTACTCTGATCTCCTCCTGGATGATTGATCTTCTCCTCCCATCTCTGAGGGAGGATCTTCTATTCGGTCCCTAAACGATCACCATCCAGCTGTTTCGTGGTTGTAGATGTCTCCAGTACAGACATTTTATTTGACCACTGATACTTCCGTCTCTACCTGGTTCTGAGATTAGGAGACGTAAGTGACTATTAGATGTCCACAATTACCACGAACTGTTGTTGGACTGGTCTCTCGTCCTTGGTGGGACCCACAGGAAGACGTGGGATTGGAGAATGTCCAAGAAAGGAACCAGAGATCCACGTGTCCTACCATCCGTGGATTCTGGTGGACCAGATCCCAACTCAGAAACACAATCCTCCCACAAATACTTTCTTATTCTCTTTTAGATGCTGTCTTTTTTTTCTTTGTGGCACCTTTTCCTGGCCAAAAGCCTTATCTTTGAAAAACACGACTAGTTTCAGCCGCGGCGGTCAGACGCTTGTTTGACCGCGCACGTCAGGACGTGCACAAACACACAGCTGAGGGCGGCAGGCTGGAGCAGACACCTGCTCCCCTGTCGGGACCCGTTGTGAACAGGTGAGGAAAATCTCAGCTGCCGTGACAAGCAAAACCAAACAACAGCCGTCCTCTGGGAGAGAGAGGCGAGGAAGGAGACAAGAAGACGGGAAGTTCAAAAAAAAAAAAAGATGCCAGCTGGGATGCAGCCTGGTGCAGGTTCTGTGTGTATCTGGGCCGGCGGTGCTGGTGAGAGGGAGGAAACGATGAGAGGAGACAGAGGAAACAAAGGGGGGAAAGACTGCAGAGAGACTGCAGAGACAGAGACGGCAGTCGATGTGAGAAGTCAGCAGGTGAATCCCGGAGGGGATGAAGAGATTGACACGGAGCCGAGTCCGTCCGGGCCGGACCGGTAGAAACGTCCCTCTGACATCACACACTGGCGTTCCTCTCAAAGATCTCATCATTCCTGGAGTAAATGATCTCCCACGTCCTCGTCAGGGACAACGGGGCATGATTTCATTGTTCAAACACAGACTGACTATATATATATATATGTAATTATATATATAACTATAATTATTATATAATTATATAATTATACTTATATTAGAAAGTCAAAATTTAGACTTGTGTCTTCATTTCTTCAAGAAACCGAGCAACTTCATGCGCCAGCTCAAAGAACAAAGTCGGGGAGTTTATCACTCGGAGTATTTAAACAAGTGAGCAGCTCAGATAGGGTCACGCGATGCTAATCCTGGCGGGAAAATGACACATTTTAATTTGTTTTCCGACGACTCTTTGTGAAGAAGAAATAAGAATAAAGTGTGAGTAAGTGGACTATATTCTGACAGATTCCTGCCGACACCGACGACGATGAAAAGTCGCCATGGCAACGCCTCAGTGAAGCAGCAGTTTCACTTCACAAGGACTCGTGTGCATGATTAGAGTCCAGTTACAGTTTGTTAAGCTCTCAAAGTCAGGTGACAAACTCCTTTTAACGTCTCAGCCTCAGTTAACAAAGTCACTTCCTGTTTCCACCCGCTGGCGTTGGCACGTAAAGGCGACACGGATTCTCGTTGAAAGAAAAAAAAAAAACCTCACACGTTTCCATGTGACCTCGCCTCTCTGGTCGTATTTCAACAGTAAACCAGTCTGTTAGCCTTAAACCCAGCACCGTTGGTTTTCAGGCGTCCAGATTAGAGGAAGCGCTCTGGCAGACGCTCGGACCACCTGCTCCGCCGCTCGTTCAGCTGATTATTCATGCAGGTACACACCAGTCGTAAACTGCAAAACAAAGTCCACTTTCTCTCCGGAGAAAAATGCTCATGTCTGGAGTGACTACATTTGTAAAGGTTTTAGCACTTTGTTGATAAATTATCCAGGACTAGTTCCTGGATCTGAACACGATGACCTGACCACCCAAACCGACTCCTCTTGGATGACTGAACTTCACACCCTGTGTGAAGCCCAGCTCCCTCGGGGGGTGGGGCTGCTGTGAATCGCCTTAAACGACAGCGGTTGCCGTGGAGCCGTTTAAAGCATCCCAGAAGTGAGTGTTTGCTCTTCTCTGCTAAAGATACGCATCGAGTTTTTTTTGGCGCTGGACCACGAGTAAACACATAGCAGACTGAGCTGGCCGGTAGTCAGACATCAGGGCGGTGGAGACTCAGGTGGATGTTTGAAATGAAACACCACAACCCGGCTCTGACCCGCAACCTGGATGTAACATTAGCCCGCTGCAGGTAAACAATTCAGAGGGTTTTAGGAAAGAGCTGAACTTCTACGAGATTCAGTTTAGAAGTCATAAAACTCATTATTAACTTTTGCATTGAGGAACTGTGATTTGTTGCAGTTCCTCGGGTGACCACTAGAGGGTGGCTGCAAAAACGAGTCAGTCTGTTGACTCCCGTGTTAAAATGTCCGACTTTAGAGCAGGAATAAACATATTTACAGCCTGGTTCAAATCACTGTTTTAGTCTCAATAAAGCGTTAAACTTATTTCTAAGGAGGAGGCAGCCCTCCACATCCGGAGACCCAAGGACCGAGCAAAATCGCAGCAAAACCGGATCCCGGCGCTTCCACTCCCTCTGGGACTCAAGTTGAGGGGGGGATGCATCCATCAAAGAAATAAACTATCTCTGTTAAAGCTATCGAATCTGTGACATTCAACAGAGCTGCAGGAAAAAACAACAACAAACCAAAACACTGTTTTAGGTTCTGGTTTTCTCACTTTTGTCTTTGAGATCTCCCGTGCTTCTCCGGTTCATCTCAAGCGGAATAACAAGCACATGAAGTTGGGTTTTCATGAGCGGCGTTTCATTAGGCATTTCATTAACTATTCATGACTAATTGTGGGTGTTAACGAGATCAGAAGTGTGGAACTTGTTTGTGAGATTAAAACTTGATTGAACATGACAAGTGGAAACCTGTGTGCTTAAAGTTTACACAAGATTTCACGAAGCTAGTTATCGTCTGCATTAGACACGCTTCCCTTCCAAAACGTTCCTTTCTGTTAAAACTTAGTGCCTGGCTGCAGCTCATTTTAATAATATTACAGTTTACATCAAGTGGTTTCATTTTCAAAAGTATTCAATTAGATTCGGAGAGTATCGGCAGCTCTTTTTCAAAACAAAAAACAAACACATGGCATAGACACGGAAAAGTTTTAAAATGGAGACATTTCGGTGTGGAAGGAGGCAGATACTGTTGCCACGGCGACTGGAAGGAGGAGGGGAGGGTCCACAGATGTACTCCGAGCTCCACTGAGTCAGAGCAAATGTAGCCATCAGGAAACTGCCAATAAACTACTCAGCAGGTGGAATTACATCACCAAGAATGGGCTCCGACCGATACCGACGCGCTGACGGGGAAGCAGCTCTTGCTTCAGTAAAAGGTACATAAAATTATATTCCAGAGTACAAAAAAAAACAACACTGCCTGGCTTTAACTAAGCAAATAGTTGAGAGCCTTCCACGGGAAAATTACAGCATGGATGATCGAAGGAGATGGCAGAAACTCCTAAAACTGGCTTAAGAACTGTCCGATGTTTTATTAAAAACGGGACGAATCGTGTTTGAGGAAGAAACGTGGTCGGAATAAACAAACCTTCAATGACCATGATCGGAGTCCACTTCAGTGTTCGAGAAAACAAATCATAAAAAAAACAACAGAAGAAGTTATGATTATATTTAATAGTGATGGTAAGAGCATTTTTAAATGCACAGTGTGAAGGGAGCTCAAGGGATTGAGAATAAACAGCCTAAAAAAAAAAAAAAAGCACTCATCAGTGATGATAACTGAGTGATGGAAGAAGGTCATGTGATCTGATGAGTCCAGATTTACCCAGAGTTCCAGAGTGATGGGAGCATCAGGGTAAGACGAGATGAAGTGATGCTCCCAGCATGCCGAGTGCCTACTGTAGAAGCCTGTGAGGGCATCTGACCCTCTGAAGACCCTGAATGACCAGGTTACTCCATCAGTGGATTATTTTTCTTCCCTGATGACAAGGCCAGGATTCGTTAGGCTCAAACTGTGGAGGAGCGGTTCAGAGAGCATGAACTATCATCTTCACACGGTCCGGACCTGAACCCGAAGATGACTCTTTGGGACGTGCCGGAGAAGAGTTTACACAGTGCTGTGTTTTTTTGTTTGTTTTTTTTGATGGGAATGTATTTCAATAAAATACAGAGAGTCTGAACAAATGTGACATGGAAACTTTGGAGATCTCTAATGTGAGAATAAATGCATTTATTCTCACATTCGAGATCTCCACCTCACCCCCTCCCCCGACACACACACACACACACACACACACACACACACACACACACACACACACACACACACTTGTCGTTGCACTACTCATCATTTGTCACCCTCAGTTATGTATATATTTTTTTCTATTGATCACTTCCTTTTATTTATCTCTTTTTTCAAATTCCGTTGTATATTTATTTCAGTACAATTCATATAAAAATGCCTTCTCCATCCCCCAACAGAACTTAATTAGGAATACTTTTTTTCTGACTTTTGCACACTTTTTACTCTGTTTGCTCCTGAAATCACGACTAACTCCTAAAAACTGTAAAATGTTCTTTAGTGGACCGGCCGACCAAGCATGATTCTGAAAAAGTGCTGCGTGTGCAGTAATACGATAAAAAAAAAAAAATAAAACCTGAAAGAGGCAGGGGATGAAAGGAGATGAAACACAGCCAGGATGAAACCAAGAAAAACAAAAACTCTGACAAGCTAATCTTTGAACTGAACATTTTTCAGTGAACTTTTGCTGACAGTGAAGGAAAAGAAAAAAAAAAGAAAAAAATGACCTCATTTGAAGGATGGACTCTACCAGTCCCAACACCGATGAGATGGAGCCAGAACTCCTCATGTCTCTGGTTTTTATCAGCGGCTCTTTTGTCAGCAGGCCGGGAAACGGTGGCACGTGGCGTTAGCACGTAGCGTTAGCACGTAGCGTTAGCATCCGCTGGGCAATAAGGTGTTATTTTACAGGAGGAGGCTCATTATGCACGGATGCAGATTCCAGGTGGCACAAACGTCGTTGTGTGAGAGAGCGAGACGATTTTAATGATCCCGAGGGGAAGAGAGATGAACCACAGCGGCGAACTCTGAGGTCTGCTCGGCTTCAGAGGAAAGATTAACGGCGAGCGTGAGGCCGACTCCATGATCTGATTTACCGAGGCTTTCTTTCATTCAACCACATTTTTCCCTTTCCATGTATCCGAAACATTCATATCCATGGAATTACACTCTCCTTTTACATTTTAATATGGTCTAATTTTGGGTCCATCTCCTCCATGAAACCCGCAGGTGCGTTTATTGCAACGAGATATTAAAGCTGCTTTTACAGGAAAACTGGTTTCGTCCCAACTTTTCTGAGATTTGGAGAAGAAAAATGCCTCCGATGAAGATGAGGGAAGATCTCTGGTGGGGGCTTCCATCCGAGTCAGCCCCTGCAGGTAATCACACCTCAGCAGGTGTGGGAGGTTACATAAGAGGTGTTTCTGCTTGTGATAAAAATGTCCGAGCGCTGGGAGTAGAGGTGAGGAGACGTCAGGAGTGCTGATGAACACGCGGTCCTCACGGTGTCTTCCACCCTCCAGGAGGAGGTGGCGATGACAAGCCCGGACGTGAAGGTTACCAGGAAAAAAAAGGGCTTTGGGTTTGGCTCCGCCTCCCTTTGGGTGGGAACTGGTGCTTCCTGTTCCCTGTTGGAGGGTTGAGTTTGACTGTAGGATCGGGGTACATGAAGCTCCGTGTTGAGCCCCCCCCCACCGCCAGAAGATCTGACCTTCTCACATCAGATCAGAGGATTCATCTTCCTGGTCTGAGGGTCATTTTTTAAGGTGGATTTTTAGGAAATTCCCAGATGGAGGTTTTTAGCGAGGTCTTGGTGATTTAACCACAAAAGCACGATGGGTAGTGATCCACACTTTTGTGACGTTCCCGTGGATCCACAGAAGAACTCACATGGACCTGTCTGTCCACCAAGTCCACCAGACAAGAAGACAAGTCCTGCAGGTTTATTTTAAACACTTCCTTGAATTCAGTCGGAAGTGGCACCATTATCTTTGAAGATGCATTCTGCAGCTTTAAAAAAGGTTTCAATTATTTTTTGAGGAGAGGCATAAAAACTGCTAAATGGAGCTCCAAAAAGTTCTGAGTGGAAGTGTTTTAACCTGCTCCTCGTCGCTGTGGAGATCTGCTATAGAAGTGGATTATAATCTCGTTTTTGTTTCCATGAAAACAAAAACGATCCTTCAGAGCGACAACTCTGAACCGATGAAAACAATAATTCAAGCAGCGTGCTTCTGGTGCAGTTTAAAGTATTGATTAACGCCGCTTGATGGAAAATGAGGAAACTGGAAGGAAAGAAAATGAAGTTGGCATGTCGTTCCCACTTCGAGAAACACTCGACGCCTACATGCCAGCGACGGGTAATCTCTGGATCTGAAAAATTCCCTAAAACGTGCATGTGCACGTGCACGTGGAGCGGAGCCGAGTGGGCTCCGGCAGAAGGGAAAACCCAGTTTCCCATGTTGCCTCCACCCCACCAGCACCTCCACCACACAGTCAGATTCAGAGGGACTTCTGCGTCAGAAAGAGCTTCACATGTGAAGATATAAAAATAGATGCAAAATTACCACTCAGGTGAAGTTTTCCACTGTGGGGGTTCCACAAAAACCATTTAAGATCAGACGAGTGTGGAGCCAGATCAAACCAGCAGAAACGGGAGATTTTGGAGCTGAACTGAACAAAAAGCTGGTGTGGGTTTTGATGCGGTTTCCTTGGTGACGATAATTGATCTTTAATTGAGCGAAATAAAACTGACAAGGGACCTCTGGCGTTTTAAAAACCCGCCCTCTTTCAGAAACCTCGGTTTTAATTTTCACCTCGTCTGTCGGTGAAATAAAAACTGTTCACACTTTATTGTGTTTGTGTCGCTTTATTATTAGTCTTAATCATTGCCAAACACGTAATTCTGCAACCAAAGACAGCTTATTATATTTCCCGCATGTTTCCTTGGAGCCGAACGACTGAATTAAACGGGGAACATCAACATATGTAAAATGTCCAAAACGGAGAAATAAAAGTACATTAGTGTGCGTTTGTAGAGAGCACAAATAGAAATGATTCAGCACGGCTCCACATGAGATCGGAAATATCCAATCTGCTGCCCACAGAGCTCCATCAGGGGACTACTTTACTTCAAATCTGGGGAAAGTAAAACAGACTGGAGCATTTTTGTTGTTGTTGTTGTTTGCACCAACATTTTGGGAGTATTCTCATCTGCTGTCAGCCCCAGAGGTCGATAGGACGGTGTTATACGATTGTCTCCTCCTTAAAAAAGAAAAATCCAGTCTGACAAAGCCCCGAGAGGATGGATACACCCAGCAACGTGGGAAAATCAACTTCCATATTAATTCATGTCCTGACTCGTATGTTTATTTTGAGTACAAATAATTGTAAAAATGAGGTGCAGCAGTGTCATAAGCACCATTTAATGATAAATGATAGAGAGGTGATGCAGCGCTACCTGGCAGCGGTGATTACCTTCAGCAGCACTGTTGCCAGGTAATCAGAGACTTTGATGGACTTTGTGAGTCATGCATCATGGTAACTATTACAGCCACTTTCTTGATTAAGTCCACTCCGAGTGGAGTGATTTTTTTCCATGATGTTTTATCTCACGTGGATGCAGAACGTACGTGCAGCAAAGATGGGTTGTGTATCCAGGTTAGCATCACTTAGCAATTTAGCAATGAAAGCAAATTAACCAATTCCAAAAATGTTGGGAATTGGTTATATCAGGTGTGTTATATATATATATATATATATATATATATATATATATATATATATATATATATATATCTGTATAGATATATATATGTATGTACATATATATATATGTGTGTATATACATATCTATGTGTAAATATATATATATATTATATATACACAGCTAGATATATGCATCTCTCTCTCTCTCTCTCTCTCTCTCTCTCTCTATGTAAATATATATATCTATATATATATCTATATATATATATCTATATATCTATATATATATATATATACATATATATATATCTATGTATATATATATATATATCTATATATATATATATATATATATATATATATATATGTGGATGTGAATTCCCTGCACATGAACTTCTCTTTTACTTTGGTCTGTAGTTTAGAGGAGAGTAAATAAACCTTATTATCTGCCAGATAACTGCAAATCTCCCTCAACATTTCTGTGAAAAAAAAACCTACATCCAAGCCAAAGTGACAAGATCATAAAACACTCAACTGTGATGAAATGAAGAGAACGTTTGCCATTTACGCCAGTTCAGCATCCGTGCATGCTGAGAAAAAAAACAACCAATGAAATTACTTAACTGCTGAACCTTCTCAATGTATTTCCTGTACTAGAACATGATGAGAGAAATATACTTGTAAATACCTTCCTTCAGGAGTTTACACCCGTCCAACATAAAACAAGACAAATGTTTATTCAAAAACAACATCTAAACCTCATCCCCTCACTCATACATATTTATTTGTTTTTTTTTAATGAGATTTTTAAAGTTTCTACAGTAATAGAGTCATGAAATATTCCACGGAGGAGAAAATATACCACCTGGGGTATTAATAAGGTAAAACTGGGGCTGGACTGGGTTTTATAAAATCAGTTCCTGCTAGATCTGGTTCCTTTTGGCTCTCAGATGATTTCATAGAAAAACAATTGGAAGAAGTTTTTCTTTTTCATCTTTACAGCCCAGATATTGTTCTTATCTCTCTGAAAATTGAACAGTTTAACTTTTGAACTTTTCATATCTTTATTTGTTTAAACATAAAATGTGCTTGCACGACTTTTATCGCTGATTTAAGAAATCCACCAATCATATAAATCTCATTTATTCTTTCTCTGAAGCTGCTCCATCATTTCTCCACCTGTGTGAAATCCCTCAGGTGTCCCACTAAAAAAAAAAAAAAAATGAATAAAACTAAATAACCATCAAAATCCACATAATAAACTCAGAGGCAGTTCTGTTCTCTGGGTCAAAGCCTGAGGTGGGAACTGCGGAGGACCGGTTCGGTCCAGTTGAACATCAGCTCGACTCCATCCACGTGGTCTGGAGCTAGCTAAGATCTCCACGTGCATTTTAAAACTCATGCAGTAGTTTTTTTTCTCCGGTTATGTAAGCGCAGACTGCCCGTACACGAGCATCAACAGGCTCAGGCCTTTTAGAGCCAGTTTGATATTTTCGATTTCTGTTCCTTCACGAGGCGGAAGTCCAGCAGCTCCTCTGAAATCACTTCAGCCTTGAACAGAAATCAGAACGCCTGTTTAAACCCCTGCAGACAGAAGTAAGAACATCCTTTTATCTGTCGATGAGCCGAAGAAGGAAGCGGCGACGAAACCCGCCGAGGAAGAGAGACGGAGCCGGCCCAGGAACCTGGTTCCCGTTAACGAGGTAAGAGGAGGCGTGTTCGCAGGAATAACAGATAACACCTTCCAGCTGGCGCGTTTGAGAGAGGCCGGCTGGTTGGGAGACACATGCAGATGAAACACTTTCAAATGCAGAAGTGGGACTGGAGGTGTAAATGTGTGAAAATCAGGAAAACATCAGCTGCGCGCCTGCTTCACCCTGCAGAGGCTTCACTAGATCACAACACTAGATCTCTTCTTAAAAAACGCTCTGCAAAGCCACACCAGAGAGAGTTACTGTGACCCTGCATCGCCTTTTCTCAGGCTCTTAATATCCTCCGTGAAACACATCCCCATGATGACCGCCAAGCAGCCGGGTTTCCATGCCGTAACATAAAGTCCAGCCCCAGTGCATGCTGGGAGGAGTTCAGCTGCTGCAGCGCTGCGCTGAGAAGAAAAAGTCTCCTTCAGTGATGAATCAGATGTGGAAATTAATTTGCCTCAGCTTTTTATTTCGGTCCTTTAGTTTTACTGCAGACTGCTTACTGGGTGGGTGCGTGGGTGGGTGGGGTGGGGGTGTCTTAAAGATACACCAGCTGCAGCATCTCAGGCACATGGTGAGAAGATAAATAAAAGGACACAAAACCTCCGGAGAGCAGAACTATATAGGAAGGTTATATTATATTATTTATCTGCTGCCAATGCAGAACTGCTGAGGGGGGCGTGGATCCGGTGGAGGTGGAGGGGCGTGGATCCGGTGGAGGTGGAGGGGCGTGGATCCGGTGGAGGTGGAGGGGTGTGGATCCGGTGGAGGTGGAGGGGCGTGGATCCGGTGGAGGTGGAGGGGCGTGGACCGACTCCTATTTTAAAAATGAAACATTCATCCATCCATCTTCTATACCTGCTGAATCCATCTACTGGGTCAGGGGTGGGTCTGCTGGAGCTAATCCTGGCTCGTTACAGGTGATAGGCAGGGGTACACCTGGGCGGGTCACCTGTCCATCACTGGACCATGAATGCTCACCCAGAACCTGGAGGGAACATGCAAACTCCACACAGAAAGACTCCTGCCAAGCCCGGGAGTCGAACCAGGAACATCGGTCGGTGTTTCCCTGCTTTAACACACCTGATTCTGATTAAAGGTCATCATCGCCGTGTCATCAAGGTCTGCAGAAGTCCTCGGCCCTCGAGGACCAGGACTGAAGAAGGTCTAGATCTCGGGTCGGGACCAGGCCCGTAAACGCCCCAGAGCGGCTGCTAGAAGTGTTGTGGGGAACTTCTTCCACAACATCCCAGAAAACCAGCTGAGCGGGCAGTTCTTGAAGAGCTCTGCTGGGAACGGGAACTGAAGCCTCCCCGAGGACGGAGCAGAACATCTGCACCCACTGGGACCCAGGGAGAGCGTAGATCTTTGGTAGCTACCTCTGATCTTCCCGAAGCGTGCCTTTCTCCGTCTTCTTAATTAATTCCAGTTCAGTTTATTTCCACCTGAAGGAAAACTGCTGATGCAGAAAAGTTCAGTCAGTTCTTTAAAGTCGCTCTTCTAGCAGAAGCTTGGACTTCATGGGTCGGCTTTATTTTCTGTGCGAGGTGCCTCCAGGTGACCTTTTTCATTCGTTTTCTCCGAGTTGGTGCGATGTAAATAAATTGAATCGAGCTCTTCTGTCCGTCTCGTTGACAACCTCAGGGTTTGTCGTCTAGGCGAACATCTCCTCCACCACCTCCACCTCTGCTCGTCCCCGGACCACCCTGTTGTCGTATCTACCTCGCTGTCTCACCGCCTGAGCGTTCAGAACCTCCTCGTCACCGACAGTCTCAAGACTTTTATCTTCTGCTCCCTTAAAAAGAGAAATCCTGAGGTAGAAAGTTTAAACCACGTCATGCTGTATTTGACTTAGCTTCTCATGAACCGTCGGGTGGTGTACGTGCTGCGACAGACGGGAGCGTGGGGTCCTGACGGTGTGGTGGCTGATTTAAAAACCTGCTGACTCATCACAAAAACATAAACCCACTCTCACATTTCACTTTTGCCACCGACGTTCAAGCCCGTCGCTGGCTCTCCGTTCAAGAGATCCGGGCAATTAGCCGTCGATTAGCGGGTTTAAAGGACACTTAAGTGAATCCAGAGGTCCGTGCACTAATGCAATTACACCCTCAACTCGGATCGGTTCATCTCTGCACCCCCTTAAACCTGCCGGCGCTGACCTGAATGTAAATCCGGTTCCTAGACGGAGCCGTACATGTCTTTTAGACAAACAGAGAGTGTATTTGTTTCCGCTGGTTTTTCAGATATCCATCCCTTCCGCCCGTGCAGCGTCGGACTACGTCTCACGCTCAGTTGTATTATTAAAGCAGCCGGATTCTGTTATTTACACACAGCAGAGATATTGACAACTGTATATACGTTTTGAACCCTCTCGCGTCTCCGAGTTTCCTCCATCAAATGAATTCTGGGAGCTTCACACCAGATTTTCTCCTTTTATATTCGGCTCCCTCGTTGCCTTATTTTCTCCTGCTTCAGTGGTATTGTTTTTGCTTTTTCGCAGCTCCACCAGACTCTGCACCATCTGCCATTCTGGGGAGAGCTCTTCCTTTGAGCTATAATTTAAGCTTTTATACCTGGGGGCAAAAAGAAGTGGATTCTGAAAGCAAAGTTTGAGCAGAAAAAAATAAAAAACAACAAAAAACAAAATGGAGTTCTTATTGTTTGGCCTTCTTACCAACAGAAATTTACTTACAAAGGTTAAAGAAAAAAAAAGTGGTAGTAACATCAGACGACTGATTTAATGATTGAATGAGGAGATCACAAAATTTCCTTTATCTATCTGGGTCAGAACTTCTGACCTGATAAAGGTCATTTCTGCATTATTTACCCAAGTGTGCAGCTATAAGCAACATATTCTTTTTATTTTTGTAAATTATGCTGATATCTTCTCGTATCTTATGCAAAACGAATCACGAATCCTCAAATCACCAAATTTTCCTAAACAAGAAAAAAAAAATTCAGGTAGTAAAGAAAGAACAATAAGAGTCCAGAAGTAAAATCTAATAGTTCCTCCCAAGATCAGAACTCGGGTCTCTCATGTAGATGTTTCAGAGCCAACCCCCCACCACCTTCATGTGGGTGGTTTACTGGGACGCTGAAGGTGTGGTAGAAACATCTGCACAGTGCTTCTCCATCACAGGTCCTGCATGTTTGAGATGTTTCCCAGCTCTAACACGTCTGAGTCAAATGAGCAGGTCATCACCACCCTGGTGAAGGTGATGGTGGGTTGATGGAGATGGGACCTTGAGGTCGGGACTTGAAGACACCTGCTGTAGAGGTAGTTTGATAAAGCTGGTTCGTCATCAGTTATCCAAACAAAAAAAAACCCACTAGAGTCTGAACATCTACCAAGCTCAGGTGTTGCCCTGGTGACTGCGTTGCCATGGGTGATGATGTACGGTTGACCGGTCCACTGATATTACAAGATATTTTACTGAACCTGGTGAAGGTAACACGACTCAGGAGATGCAGATGGTCAAAAGTCAATACATGAAGATAAAAAAAAAGCTTTATATCCTCTGGTGACCACGAATGTCTGTAGAAAACTTGATCAGGGATCCAGTAGATTACCAGATCACTAATGACCTACAGATTCATAATTAATGAAAGATCTCGAGAACATAATAACAAACGTGATTATTTTACCAGCTATGATAAACAGATTTAGTGGAATCTTCTGTCCTGCATACGTACCAACAACATTTAACATCTTTAATATTAAAGTCACACCTGATGTTGTTTTCCAGGTGAAAAATAGGTGAAGGAGCCTCAACAAGGTCAAACGCATTATTAAAGCGTTGAGACTGTAGAAAAAAAACCCAAAAATGTGAAAAAAATAATCTCAGAAGAGAAGATTTTGTTCTTTTCCAAATAGATAAGAAAATATGAGCACAAACACACAAGACGACATGCTTTTAGGAGATAAACTCTCTGCCTGATGTTGGAGATGAAAGTTTCTCAGACCGCGCTGGAGAAGGACAAAAGAGATGTTTTATGACATCTTCTGCTGGTGGTATCAGATGTTTTTAAAGATCAAAGATGAGCGAGTTAGACGTTACAACATAAAATGACTTCGTGCTGGAGGATCCGTGGTTCTACGGCCCGTTCAGCTCGCCCGCCGCCAGCAGAGGAACCAATCAGGAAGCTCGATGCTAACGAGCTGGAACCCACTGAGGTGAGCTCTTTAGGTCCAATCCCAGAACTGTGATCAGTTTCACCCAGTTACTTTTGTTTTCATAAATTTGAGCATTTGTGGGATTTATTTTCTTTTGGGTGACCCAGTCTCAGGTGGTCTTCACCTGTCTGACAAATGTGCCGTCATGTGACCCTCCAGGATATTAAAACTGACTCATCAATAACTCCGACGTGCCCAAACCATCACCCCTCCACCACCGTGCTTCACCGCTGGTGTTTGTGCTCATAAACTGAGCCTGATGTGCTGCTCTAAGATAACTGCTGATGTCTATCCTAGTTGGCATTATATTTAAAAAAAAATATTGATCTATTTTTGTTTGTTTAAAATCTTTGGACTTAAAAACAAAATCCTCACATCTTAAAGCAGAGCACTCACGATTTCACCAGCATGTTTATGATAAAACATTTGTTTGATCTTTTAATCAAATCTTACTTTGCTAAGTCGAACTGCCTTATTTAAATAATTTTGTATTTAAAAAAAAAAGTAAAATAAAAAGGTAAGAGGGTGCAGAGAGCACGTTGCATCTTTCACAAACGTGCGCTCTGAAAACTGCACCGTCACCAGGTTTTAGGTCCAGAAATACTTTCTTTACTGTCACGGAAAAGCTCCTGATTTTAGTGGGACGCCGTTCGTCACATTTACAGGTGTTGGCGAACGCTTACTCGTCTTCAGGCTCCGCCGTTTCCGTGACAACGGAAGTTTTGCCCCCGACTGACTGGAGCTGTCACCGACGCCGTTTGAAATGTTTTGATCCGAGGATCCCGCCTCCCTCGTCTCCCGTGGGGACCTCGGTACCATTGATCCGATTTCCCCTTCGGCGGCTCGTTTTCCACGCCACATATGGTCAGAATGCTAATTTTGCATTTCCTGTAGAAAAAGCTGTAAAAACTGTCACTGAAACATATCCTGGAGGATTTCCTTTAAATCCTTTTCCCTTTTTCATCCTTCTAAGATTTGATAGTATTTTCATGTCTGTGGCGCCGAATAAATCAGTCTATAAAGTGATCCGTCACGAGTTTCCTCACGCTAGCGAGTGCACTCAACCTGACTGGGACTCGGCTTGAAGTAACCCGGCGGGTTCCCGTGTCAGTCGAGTCACCCACGACACAAGCAGCTTAAAATGAAGGTGCTTTTCTGTTTTCTGGGAAGGTCTCTTCCAGGAGATCCCCTGCTTCCTTCCTCCGGAGAGACTCGATCACGAGATGATGACTCACGAATTCAGGGAACGGGTTTTACGGTGGGCATTACTCCCCGGAGAACCTGTCGGGTCGTGGAAATCTTTACAAATACTGAGCGGGGAATCCCAACAAATGAGAGCCCGGTAGACACAACCGCTGGTTCTGATCTTCCACAGCCGATCCAGAAGCTAAAAGTGGGGATTTTAACGCCTGCACAGAAGCGAGGATGATGTCAAAGCGAAACAGATTATCATACCGATCAACTCCAACGTGAACTCTTTGGCTGGATGAAGAAGATGGAGAACTTCCTGGACACGGCTCTGGGTTTCAGTGGTCGTTGATTTGGGTTTCTTGTGTGTGGGTTTTTCATGAGTGCCAGGCTCAGATAGCTGCACTTCCTGGTCCTGATGCTGCTGTGTGGGGAGTCACATGGTGCAGATCTCGTGTCTGTATCACGGCACCTTCTGACCTCTGGGTGACCTCTGGGTGACCTCTGGGTGACCTCTGTTCCTCACGGACAATCACACACGGTGACGACCATTCAGCTGTTTCCAGATTCCCGCCACACACCTTCACAGACCAGCAGGTGTTTCTGTGAGAATCTCTGTCATCCCAGAATGCAACGGGGCAAACATGTTGAAGATGCCAGCGTTTTAATGAAACTAGCGTCAGATGCTCAGGAAATGAGAGTGGGTTGCCTGTCACAACAATCAATACATGCACATACAGATAACTCCCTGAAGACCACGCTTGCAAAACACCAATTATTTTCTCCGTTTATTGAGAAAGAAAGAAAGAAAAAAAAGAGAAAAGTAGGGCAGCTATTCTCTTACAATGACCAGCAGGAAAAGACCTGATGAAATGCAAAATGGTACCAATTATGTTTAATGTAGATCATTTCCCCCCGTCCTCTTTCATTCTTTCAATTTCCGTTTTTTTTATTTCCAATTCTCTTGACGGAGTCGAGCAGAATACAGAAACCTGGAGAGAACCGAGCAGCTGGCAGTCGTATGAAATCTGAAAGAATGAACTTGGAAAGGGAGTCGGAACGTGGGACCATCAGACGGCGGTAAAAGGCTGCGGCTGCGAGCGGAGGCCGCGTTTATTCACGGAAACCTTTTCAATTATCCTTCCACAGTTGTGTCAGTCCCGTGGGAGTGGGAGTGGGAAAGGGCTGGGGTGAGTTGATTTGGAGAACTTCGTCATCTTCTGAACGTCAGATTTCACTGACGTTCCTGCAATCGTAGCGCTGGAACATGGAGATTACTCTTTTTTTTAAAACTTTCAGCTCTAAACGTTGACTGGCGACCCGTCCAGGTTGTACTCGCGTCTTTGGCCTGGGTCAGAACTGGGACAGAACCGGGACAGAACCGGGACAGGCTCCGGCAGACCCCCGTCACCCTAACGAGGAATGAGCTGCTACAGATGAATAAATAGTGAAGATTATTTTAAACATTTTCGATACTCTTTCGATTGCTGTGCTCCTTAAGGGATTTCTGTTGGTATTACTATAGAAGCATCTGTTGTGACGAGTTGCCATGACAACGGGACAGTTGTCACCCATGCGACATGAAGACATGGCAGCTGTTGGACCGCAGTAGCTAACGCTACACGTTTCCATCCACGTCGTCTGTGGAGATGTTCACGTCGCGTCAGTTGTTGGTGCTGGATGTGATGTCATCACCTCAGCCGTTGCTATGCAACAAACACACTGCTGTCATCCTTTCATAGTGGTCTCTTAAGACACTTTCTGTGGTTACACTTTCATCTTTCCCACAGTTGATCAGCTTTGTTTTTCTCTGTAATTTACACTTTATCAATATAACTCAAACTAACAGGGAACGACTTCTTCTTCTTCTTTTCCTTTCGGCTGCTCCCTTCAGGGGTCGCCACAGCAACTCATCCGTCTCCATCTAACCCCATCCTCTCCATCCTCTTCTCTCACACCAGCCACCCTCATGTCCTCCTTCACTACATCCATCTCTTTCCTCTTTGGTCCTCCTCTAGACCCCCTACCTGGCAGTTCCCACCTTAACATCCTTTTCCCGGTAAACCCACTGTCCTTCCGCTGGACATGTCCAAACCATCTCAGTCTGACTTTATCTCCAAACATCTGACATGTGTTGTCCCTCTGATTTACTCGTTCCTCATCCTGTCCATCCCTGTCACTTCATTTCTGCTAGCTCCGCCTCCCGCCCCTTCCCGTCTCCAAACCAACATGTCTGGTCTCACCGCCGTCTTCTACACCTTTCCCATCATTCCTCTTGACACCCTTTTATCACACATCACTCCTGACACTTTCCTCCACCCGTTCCAACCTGCTTGCACACATTTCTCCACCTCTTTTCTGAACTCTCCGTTGACCCAAAGTCACAGGGGACAAATAAGCTACAAATATTCTGCATTATCAGTTCAATTCACACGAACCCTCTTCAACAGCAGAAAAAGCTGAAAAATCAAAACGTGCTTCAGATATCAGGAACAACCCAGTGGTTTAAAGTCACCTTCTTTGTAGGTTTATTTATTTATAGAGAGAATAATTAGCTCCGACTACTTCTGCTCCTTCTCCTGCGAACATCTCATCCAGGCTTTTCTCGTATGAAGATAATATACAGCTATCCAAACACTACTTCCTGCTAACTCAATCCACTGATGATGATTGTGGGCTCCTCCAGAAGCGTCTTCTTTGCAGATATGAAGTGGTGCAATTTGTTTTGCTGCAGGGCGTTCACATGCACCACTTTTACTTGAAGTAGTTCTTAATGGCTTCGACGCTCCAGTCAGAATGAATCATAAAACTACGAGCCTTAAGAATAAAGACCAGAACACAAACACTCACTCAAGCGCTGCTTACGTAGGTGTCGTGAATCTGGAGAGGACTTCAATGGACTTTAATTGCGATTCAACTGAATAAACTCAAAGTTTTGATGTTCTTCAGCGTTCCGGAGAAATCCCTGTATTAAAGCTGATTATAGTACAGCACTCAGTCGATTTGGAGGCGAGGAATAAACAACCACCTTGGTTTTTTTTATGTCTTTAAAAGTCCAAAGAACCTCACTTAAAGTGATCATTACATCTATTTTTTGTTTCAGAATTGAGTTTTAAAAGCAGAAAGAAAATGAAACTTGTTTGTCATCAGAGCTGTGGAGAGATGCTAAGTGATCGGTCCGAGCTGCTTGTGCAGAAACGGGAAAGATCAGTTCGTACAGAGCGAGAAAATAAACAAAAATAAACATTAAAAAGAAGAACCGAGGAGGTGAGAAAAAGAGCAGAGATGTGCTGCAGACTGCCTCCGTCATCAGAGGGGTGATTATATGGAAGTGTGTTTAGCCATGTGTGCAATATTATTGTTTGTTTCCATTTTCTCTCCTCTCATTTTGACATAATGTTTTTGTGTGTGTGTGTGTGTGTGTGTGTGTGTGTGTGTGTGTGTGTGTGTGTGTGTGTGTGTGTGTTTGCCTGCCTGGTCAAAAAAAAAAAACTGCAAAAAATGAAAAAGTACTGGAACAAGTCTCAGTTTAAATAAACCCAAACTCATCCATTCAGCCGCTTTTCTTTCCTCCAACAACAACAACAACAACAACAACAACCATGTCTGGAGACGTAATCCCTTCGTTGTGGATAAAATGTTCCTCTTTTTCAGAAGATTTAAATTAAAGGTTGCTGAAACGACTAATGTTGGACAAGGCTCTCAGCTGATCGATGCCCCCCACCCCCCACCCCCCCTGTCATCCTTCCCTCTCAGACTCTGAGTGGCGACTGGAAGAAAGCGATAGCAGAACCAAACAACTGAAACGAGTTTCTTCCACAACAAGTTTGGGACTTTTCATCTTTTAACATGGTAGTTGGGGGCTGCTTCAAAGCCCGTGACTTCCTCGTGTAATGAGCAGACGGACGTTTGTTTGTTTATGGTATGATGAAGGTACATCAGAAACACCCACCATCATCAAGCGTTGCCATGGCACCGCAGTGTGAGCCAGGTTCTCTTGTTAATGTGAGAGAAGAAGAACGAAAGCCGTTTAAAAGCAAGAATACTCACAAAAAGATAAATTTTCTTGTGGACATAAAGATTAATGTCTGGGGAAGTTAAAATAGTTTATATTTGCTCTCTTTTAGAATGACAGAGTCTTCAGGGGATGACTTCACGGTCCGAACATTCAAACCTGCGGTGGCAGTATTATGATCTGGGCGTGCTTCAGTTACCCGGTTAAACATCATAAATGAGCTGATTCGATGTTCCAGGAATATTCCAGTTTATGAAAGAGAGCTCAAAGAACGAAATAAAACCCACTCAGCTGACAAGTTGGTTTGTTGAAGAAAAACCAATCACAAACACGCAATAAATCATGATCTGTATCAGCACATGGGACCCTGCAGAAAACCAACATCCTGCAGGATTCCTTCACTTTAAAGACCCACAAGTCCTTAACTGTGAAACAGACAAGAACATGACTCACAGGCGGCGTCACATACTGAAAGAATCATTTTATTGGTTTTCAGCAATTAAAATTCAAATAACGGGTTCATACGTCCGGATAGATTAGATGGTGTTGGACAGAACCGGGTTCTGCTGCCGTTCTGTCCACAAAAGTGGCTTTATTGGGCTTTTCCTGGTATGACATTTTCATGAATTAGCATCCTACAGAAGGCTGAGAAAGAAGTAAACAAATGTTGACAGTTTTCACGATGCTGAGATTGTCTTTTTTTTTTTTTTTTTTTTAAATATTGGCTCTCTTGGTTTAAAACCTTAAAATCCTCATATATGGACATATTTTTTCCGATTCAGGGACTATGAACAAGAGCAAAGATCAGCCTTCGTTTTTATTCTGGTGGATCTCCTCATACTTCTGAGGAAGATTTCTGCTTTTGTTTCTGGGATTTCTTCAAAGAAATGAGGTTTTAGTTGTGAGAGGAAGTTACTGCAGCTGAGTGGATGCAGTTTGTTTATCTGAGCTAATGAATGCAGTTGTTTGGTTTTGTTTTTATGATATTAAGGACAGTTCCATGAACAAGGTCAAGTCTCTCACTTTAAAGCTCTGTTTCATGAACAAAACAAAAAAACAAACAAACAAAAAACACTTAAATGCATCTTATGCAAAAAAAGCCACCAGTTTCACTGATTAACGCCGATTTTTCCCAAGATGGGTGACCTGCACTCAAAAAGTCAAAAGTAGTTGTCAAAGCATCATCAAAGTTGCTTTTTTTCTCTTCTTCAGTTTGCATTTTAATGAACTTTCTCCAGATACACCAATTAAGAAGAGCAAATTAAAAAAATAACTTCATATGTAAGTGAGCGATAGACAGAACAGCAGTTAACCCTTTGATGCCTGATGTTGCATATTTGATCCATACCCGTCTGGGACCTCTGGAGCATCCTCAGAGTCAAAATAATAATAACAAAAAAGATTTGTACAATTAAAAAAATTCTAAAAAATAGATACACTACATAGAAATATAAAAGAAATTACCTAATGTATTCATAAAGGTACAAAAAAATTTAATTAGAAATCTTTTAAAAACAGGATTGGGACTATTGGGCAATATATTTTCAAACCTTTAAATGTACAAATTATAATTTTCTGTGTATTATTTCATATATCAAGGGTTAAATCCGATAATTCAGAATAAATCTTTGTACCAAATCTTCAAATTTATTCCAAGACTGATGATTTAAAAAAAAACAACTAAAAAATACATTTTGAAGATGATGCAGTTTTTCAAGATTTTTCTTTTGTTTTTTCGAGTCTGATTTGTCCAGATCGCAAGTCCAGTATTATTACATATTCATATTATAAAAAACATGTCTTTCCACCTACAAATTCAGAGACATTGACATTTTAAAAACTTCTGGGCCTAAAAGCAGTCAAACTTTCCGTCTTTGCGCTCAGATTTGATCTTTTCTCCATGTTTGACGCCTGAGAGACTCGAGTTTTTTTGCTCCTTTCACGAAATACTGATGAAATCATTTTGAACCTGTTCCATCTGAAAACAAATCTATTTTGCAAGATTTTCTATGATTTCTGAGATGATCGTTGGACTTATTGAGGTCCTTGGAGTGGAGCCATCTCAGTGGTTTTCACTCATGAAAAATAAAGAAATAACAGCTCCAAACATCTTCTTTTCTCTCCTCGTAGCCAGCGTCACGGATGGTCAAGGCCAGCCAAGTTTCATTTATACCGACAAGCTCGCTTCAGTGCGGTGTAGGTGTGTTTACTTTGATAGTTTTTTTTCTTTTTAAATACATTTTCAACAAGCTTCTGCTCCTCAACACCAACCTCGAAGCAGAGACTCGAGACGTGAGAGGTCAGAGGGCACGTTTATTTTAACGTGGCTTTCACGCCGTTTAAATCAAAGTTCTCTTTGCTTCTGGCCCAAACCCACGTCGAGGTTCTGGTGGGAACAAACGTGAACTTTCACCTTCGCATTGAGGCGTTTTTCATCCGAGTTTTCCTTCTGGAGCTCAAAACTCAGCGAAGGGATTAGTCAAATGAAACACTCAGGACGGATCCACTCTCTTGTCGAGCTGATGACGTTCATCTCCTCCAGCCTTCATGATCTAATCCCAAACTTTGCACTGAGGAATAATCTGAGACGTGAAGTTAGAGTTGTTCTGAAGGACTTAAAAAATGAACTCTTCTGTCAGGAGACGTGTCTGCTTTCTGCTGGTCCTGGATGTCCCCAGTCATCAAAAAAAAACTCATGAGTCAGCAAAAAGAGTGGGGCTCATCAGGCTTTAATATCTTGTCAAGTAAAGTCTCACATTGTGAAATTATTATCAGTTATTTTACTTTATTTATTTTTAATTTTCTGAACACAAAAGCCAAGGTCACCAACACGACAGACGACTGAGACTGAGTTGATCTGCTGATGCTGTGCCATGTTCACTCACAACCGGGTCAGCAGCTTCGCTGTCTGGCGTTCTGGAAAGACTTTAAATCCGGCTCGTTAATGAAGTAAGTCAAGAATCCAAATTGCATTAAAATTTTTGTTTTTTTAGCTGGACAAGGCCAAATAACAAGCCTAACCCTAACATGAAACTTTGCAGTTTTTTATTTTTGATGGATGGATGGATGAATGGATGGATGGATGGATGGGTGGATGGATGGATGGATGGATGGATGGATGGATGGATGGATACACAGGTTTCATTTTTTCATGGCAACTATAATAACATT
>JAOWBL010005248.1:27197-37947 GCA_028564865.1 Zenarchopterus dispar
ATGGATGGATGGATGGATGGATGGATGGATGGATGGATACACAGGTTTCATTTTTTCATGGCAACTATAATAACATTAGTAAAAAGGCGTTTAAATTCAGGACTGAATAAACAACAAACAGGAAGCTGAGTGGGAGGTGGAGGAGTTGAAGACGATACGATTTTCTTTAGGAGCGAGTGATGAGGAGGAAGAGCATTAAAAAAGACAAAATAACCCCTCTAAGTCTTTGTTTGGTATTCTTAAAGCCTCTTAGGTGTTGTGAGATAAATAACAACATAACATTAAATTACCGCCTGGATGGTAACATCATTTTAACTTTAATTTGAACTTCTTTATTTACTCTTATTCCACTTTAATCTATTTAACTCTGTTTTTATTATCATATTATTTTTATTGCTCGAGTCAGACATATTTTCATCATGCTGCTTGTAACAGTGACAATAAAAGTTCAAATCAAATTCACATAAAAGAAAAATCAATTACAAAGTTGTTATTTGAGATATGATGCAGGAATGACTTCATATTAGCCAATAAAATGAAGGTGATAAGAATAAAATGATATGAAAAGCCAAACTATTTTTTATAGTCACTGGAGTTGTTAGAAAGGAAGCAGAAAAGATGGATAAAAACTGAAAGAAACATTGCGATTAAATCATTCAAGCTGCATGAAAATGTGGTAAATAACAAGCGTAAGTGTAAACAGCTCAAAAATTATGATGTTTCATTTGAAAAACTGTAGCAAAAAAGTGAGAGAAGAATAAAAGTCTGTCACCCACTTAAACTAAAAAAAAGTTATTGGTGAGAACATGCATACAAAACTGAAAATAACCGAGGCCTTGAAAAAAAAAAAAAGAAAGTTGTGATGAATTACATCGCTAAGTATAACACAAACAGCACAGGGAGAGATGAGGACGACATCTGGAGAAGGAAGGGGTACCTAAAGCTGATTTATATAGCACGTTTCCCAGGTTAAAAGCTACAAAGTCACACATAAAAAAAGATAAGACAGGCGTAAAACAGAGGAGGTATAAAACAAACATAAAACATTAAAAACACAGGAAAGAACACACAGAACATGCTATCAGCCCAAATCTAACGACACGCCTGTTTAAACAGGTCTTAAACTGTTTTTTACAAGATTCAAGTCAACCGACGCAACATAAAGAAGCAGCTTCAACAGCTCAAAAATCACAGTCACTTCTAGTCTTAAAATGACTAGAGATGACTAGAGACTGTCACCTCCAGTCTTAAAATGACTAGAGAGGACTAGAGACGGTCATCTCTAGTGTTGAAATGACTAGAGACGACTAGAGACGGTCACCTCTAGTCTTAAAATGACTAGAGACGGTTATCTCTAGTGTTGAAATGACTAGAGAGGACTAGAGACGGTCATCTTTAGTGTTGAAATGACTAGAGAGGACTAGAGACGGTCACCTCTAGTCTTAAAATGACTAGAGACGGTCATCTCTAGTGTTGAAATGACTAGAGAGGACTAGAGACTGTCACCTCTAGTCTTAAAATGACTAGAGATGACTAGAGACGGTCACCTCTAGTCTTAAAATGACTTGAGACGACTAGAGACGGTCACCTCTAGTCTTAAAATGACTAGAGAGGACTAGAGACTGTCACCTCTAGTCTTAAAATGACTAGAGATGACAACTGATGTGTGGCACCACCAGCGGTGTGTGATCACATGACCTGAGACAGCGAGAGGTGGTGTGGAGATCTAAAAGGTCCGATATGGATGCAGGAACTTGACCGGGTCAGGCTCTAAAAGAACTAACATTTTTAAATGGATTTTAAAATCTACTGGTAACCAGTGTAAAGACATTAAAAGAGGGTTTATGTGTTGTCTCCTTCTAGTGTCTGTTAGGAGCTTTGCAGCAGCTTTCTGGACTATTTGTAGACGATTAAAGTCTTTTTCTTATTTAAACAAGTAAAAAGGCTATTACAGTAGTCTCAATAAGATGAAATAAAAACATGAACAATCATCTCCAATTCTGATTTAGAAAGTAGTTTATGCAGTTTGGAGATACTTCTAAACTGAAAGAAACTATTCCTAATTAATTCTCTTGAAAGTCATTCTAAAGACATAAAAGAATCAAATATAACACCAATATTTCTGAGGTTGGACAGATGAGTCTAACGCACCGAGGTTCTGCTTAATTTCAGTGATTCGACTTTCAGAGGCAATAATTAGGGTTTCCATCTTCTCTGCATTTAGTTTCAAGTAGTTGTCACACAGCCACTGTTTGATGGTCAAACATTTCATTAAAGATGACAATTTATCAAATCCTGAAGGTTTAAAAGAACGGTAAAGCTGTATATCATCAACACAGAAATGATAAGAAATGTCAGGATATTACCCAATATCAGACTTAGAGGAAGAATGTATGAAAGGAAAAGTAGGGGACCCAGAACTGAACCCTGAGGTACCCCTTCAGCAGTGGTTCAACCACAGGATGCTAAGGAAGCTCATCACCTGTTAAAAGTGACGTGTTACAAATCTGTACAACACAAGGGCTGATGGAGTCAAGAACATTTTTAAACAACACAGGAGGAACGACGAGTGGAGGGTTTCATGTTATCAAGCAAAGTAAAGTACGGATCATATAATTCAAGAAGGTGCTTAGTTCTCTGGGGTGAAGTCTGAACCTCGAGTTTGGTTGATTTCCAAGGTTTTTCATTGAATTTTACATGGATTCATTTATCCATGAACAAGGCTTTTTGTGGTGCCACCACATCAAGAATATCAGAACAACGACTATCAAAACACTGCATAGCGTCACCAATGTCACTTCAACCCCTCAGCAAACAAATCAGAAAACTTCTGAGGAACATCTTGAGAAATAATCCACCTTTGAGCTCTACATTTGGGAGGTGGTGGATCCAGGAGGAAATTTAAGTTAAGAATTGTGCAGAAATGATCATTCACTTGTACAACTTTCACACACACACTGGTAACATCTAAACTTACTGAAAAAATTAGATCCAAGGAATGACCTTTTTTGTGTGTGGGTTCGGATGTGCTGAAGTTAAAAGTCAGTGATGGATAGGAGGACAGCCATCAATATGTAGATTCATGTACCCAATAATTAAAACTTTTAACGATAAAAATTAATTAAAATTAAAATAATTAAAACTTTTAAGGATAAAAAAACTCAGTAAAATCAGAAATAAAAATGCAGGCAGGACCAGGTGGTAGATGTAAATGTAGAGTAGCAGCGGCAAAGCCAAACACAGGCGCCATCTTGGTCCCAAGATGGAGGAAAGCTCAGTATTTGGTACATTGGTTCCAGACTACAAAGAGACTTCTCCTCACCAGTGCTGGGATGATGGACCTTCATGCACATCTGCTGGAGTCTCAGCTGGCCTTGCAGAGGCTCAGCTTTAACTGGATTAACAACAAAAGCCAAGCTCAATAACTAATAGGCCTCTTCCACCTCCTCCCTGCCTCTCCTTCTCTCTCAGCGTCCTCCCTCTCCCTCAGAGCAAAGCAGAGATCGTCAAGAACATTTTTACGCCGTCTGCTGAATTAAACATGCACTGAACAGCTTGTTCTTGGTGCTAAAGCGGAAGCAAAGAGAGAAAAGGAATATTAAAAGAGGCGAATATGCCCGGTTTGCCTCAGAGGAGTCTCCAGAGTGCTGCTCAACATTCTTTACAATTAAAAAGACCTGCCGCTAATAGACCGAGCTGAGAAAAGTTCAACAAGACGGACCTTTTTTCACTAATTGGACAGGTTGAAAAGGACTGTCAGTTGTTGTTGGGTGGAAGCGGCCAATCAGCAGGCGGAGTCTTGGAGCAGCATTCAGAGAGGGTCCTCTGAGGTTTCCTGCCCACCTCAAGCTTCCTCTGTCTAAACTCTATCCTCCTAATCTCTTATTCCTTTCACACTGTCATCTTCAGGCTGCAGCCAACCAGCTACACAAGTGACAAATCTGGCCATCTCTACCTGCAGGCTGCATGGTGAATAACTTCATTTTTCAAGCACATTCAGTCCCAGTTGGTTCCTGTTAAAAAAAAAAAAATCCCATCGTCTCTTCAGGGGCTATGGTTTCACATTTCTGTTCTGGCTCTGCTTTTCTGACTCTCAGTTCCTCTGATCTGAGAACAGAAAGTCTCCCTTTTTTCTCTTGGCCTATTTGGTATTCCCCAGACGAAGCAGTGAGCCGCCACCCTCATCCTCCATCCACCGTTTCCGCCGTTTCAGCCTCTTTCCCTCCATAACACCCGTGTGATCTGTTATAGCCTCCTCAACATCACATGGAGGCCCCACTCACGGCGAAACGCTGCAACCTCATGGCATATGAAAGACGAGATGACAGAAAAAGGTGGCAAGCTGAAGATCAGAGAGGGGTTCCAGTAACCATTACAACCTCGTATTCAACCCACCGCATAGGATCCTGGGAAAACGGCTCCCTTACCACAAAAAGAGAAATAAGATGGATTTAAAGTACAAAGGACCTCCATTTTGTCAATAAATGTGTGATAAGTCATCAAAGAGTTTAAAAACACTAATTTAAAGAAGCAGAACAGATTATAGGTCTTGATATCATTAAACCCATTTACACCCAGCTTTCTTGATCACCTGGTGAGAAGAATTTTCTTTGTTGTTTATCATAATAACAAAGGTGTCAGCAAGACGCAACTCAGAGTGTTAAACACACCCACCATCAGACGAGGCTGTGTTACCCTGCTGTTTTGATCAAAAGTGCAAACGTAAACTGAACACCGTCTGATTTAACCACATGGCAAACGGAAAACTCTCTCAAGCACCTCAGAATAGATCCAAGTTAATCCAAGTTACCAGATGACAGCGTCCAGACGTCTGGGATGGACCGTCACGCCTTGAGCATGTGCAGTGTGGTCAAGGAGCTTTTGAGCATCAATCTTTTCAAAATCAGATTAATCATAAAAGGACCATCCTGACTGTTACTGGGAACAAGTCCAAAAGCCAGGTTCTGTGGTGGTTAGAGGTTGCTTCAATGCTTTGGGGAAAGCCCGTTTCCACGTCTGAGATGGCAGCATTAATGTACAAAGTTAAGTGAGCTTTAGAGAACTTCTTATCCAGGAATGTCAATCCATTTTTCACCATCCATCTGTTTTGGACGGCCGCTGAATCCGTTGGAGGGAAACGAGGGTCTGCTGGAGAATATCCCAGTTCAGGGGGACACCCTGGACAGGTCTCCAGTCCATCACAAGGCCACATGTATACACGAAGCCATTAACCGAGCATACATGTTCTTGAACTAATCCGTTATATCTGGAGAACACTCACAGGAAGTATGAGGAGAACATGCAAAGACTCCTGCCAGGCCCGGGACTCGAACCAGGGACATAAGTGCCATAATGTTTCAGCTCTTTATGTGATTGTATCTTCTCATGTGAATTCTCCCATCAGATCATCTTCTTCTAGGCTTTAGTCTCGGTTCAGGTTTGTAATGATAAATGCTTCTCATAAAGCTTGATTTTTTTTTTTTAACCTCATAAGCAGGTTGACATTTCTCAAGATGTTACAAGGACCATCGGTTGGGAGACTGAGATCATTGTTATTACTGGTGTTGTTTAGTCAGCACAAACCTGCAAGAAGGAGCAATGGTAGAGAAAGTATAAAAATGGGTTTGGATGTTTGCAGTTGTGGAAATTAGGTCTCCGTCCCCCGATTCAAGGGACATGTGTAGAGAACTGTGAAATATGAAGGGTGTGTGTCTGAAACTGCACAGTCGATTGGCCAAATTCATAACCCAGCGCTTGTGCAGGTGACTTCTGGGAGGTTGTGAGAAAGGGAGCGTACCTTTCCTTAAGAGAGCAAAATTACAAATATGTCCTGTGGCAGAACCGCTGAAGGAGCTAAATAGAGCAAATCCAAGCAGGTGCACGGCACTGTGCTACGCGAGCGCGCTGAGAGAGAGTAGAGATGGGGAGTCTAGTATTTATAGACTGATAACCCAGCTCTGCTTAATTAATCACGAGGTCTTCCACAGAGACCCGTCTCAGAATGGGATTCTTTTATTAAAAATGGGCTCTGCAAAAACAAAAGTTGCGACTGATGATGGGCTTTCTCGCTGAGGGTGCAACCATGATACAAGACTTGTGGGCTAATTAGGCGCTAAAGTTGTGATGAGAGTCGAACGTTTCAGAATTATGACGCCCCGCGAAAAGCCCTGGAGAGGCGATGCGCTGAGGCGTGCGATGGTGGAGTAAAGAAAGGGGGGTGAAACTGTGGGCTTTCAAAAAGTCAGGGGGCTTTATTTTCAGAGATAAAGCAATTGACAAATTAATAAAAAAAGAGATCAATTTCATTTCAGCAACGGAAAGACTTTAAAAAGGGTATCTTTCAATTATAAACCAGGCAGATAATATAACGTGGTCAGTGGTTGTTCTGGAGTTTAAAGCCACCCTATGTAGTAAAACTGTTCACCAGCTGGAGCTGTGATGATGATGGGGGAAGGGCCCGAATGTCTTGTAATACCAATTTTTCCCAGTAGAGGTGCACTTTGTTGCATCTCACCGAAGAAACTAGCAGATGAACTTTCCTGTGATATGTTGCCCCCATGTGGTCAGAAGTGAAACTACACAGGGCGGCTTAAAAACAAAATAAAATAAAATAAAAAATAAAAACATGCAGAATGCATGCATCCTGCAGAGTTTTTTAAAAACAAACAAACAAATATTTTAAACCAAATTCTTCAGCAGAAACACAATTAACAAGCCCTAGCACTTGTAGTGTGCGTGAGAACTAAACTTTGGCTACTTCTCGAGTCACTTGAAACGTGTTTGGCAACGTGTGCAGATAAACTACGAACTCTATGAAACATCCACTCCAAGTTTTTTGTAAGATAGCAGATACAAGTCTCTTGTTTACAGAACAACAGATTGCACAGTGCATAATGTTTAACAATAATCAACAACGAGGGATCTGTGGGTATCGAGCTGAAATACTCTTTCGTCACACCAAAAAGAAAAAAAAAACAAAGTCAATAAGATTTTCAATTTTAAATAACTCAACTTTTGATTTATTGACAAAACTGTATCAGATCTCCAAGCCACAGAACAGTAGTTACAATTCATGTTGAGCAATAACACCTTAATAATTACCACAATATATATTTATATATATTTATATATATATATAGATGTATTTTTTCAATTTTCTTTTCAATACATTGGAGAAAGAGAAAATGAAACGTGACCAGACAGATGACCCCGCCCCACTGAAGGATCCCGTCTCATGATTCTTGTGTCGACTCTGAAAAGTTTTCTGTCACTTGTTTTATTCATCATATTTCTAGCTGTCAAACGTGCGCGTCGATTGAAACGTGGCACGTCTCAGGTGACGATGTGACCCGGTGAGCTTCGAGAGCAGACGATGAGTTAAGAAGTTCTGGTCCGTTGTGTTCTGCTAACTCCACACTGCCCCCTACTGGCCCACCCACTCATAGTGCTTCTTGCCCCCTCCACGATAAGTGGCGAGTTTTGTTTTTCCCGGGGGGGGGGCATCTGATGTATAAAAATATGTCTGTGGTGAAACTTCTGAAAGAAAAGAAAAAGAGATGTAGAATGTGTGAGAAGGTACTAATGGTCCATTATTTCCTTGGCTGGCTGTTGGGTTCTTCTCAGTGGTTCTCGCTTCCTGAGAAGAACCCAGTGGTCCATCCGACACATGCGAAACCACCGGATGAGTGGTGTCCATCTGTCGAGGCAGATTCGCTGCAGGAAAACAGACTTATTTCTAAGTGGGTTTGCTTCTGGGACGCTTGTAAACCCCACTTCAGTGGTCCTAGTGGGCTCCAACTCGTTGACTAGAAGGACCGGGGTTCACGCCGGCGAGACCCGGTAGTTACCTCATCATCAGCTGACCCACCTACCGTATCCTAGCAACTGTGAGTTTCTCTGACCACATGACTGGATTCTCTGATACGCTCATCTTATCTCATCTTTAAGTTTAGGAAACAAGATGTAACATGAAAACAGATTTATCCAAGTCTAATACTTCTAACACGTATTTGAGATGTTTACTCTTGTGCACGTCAGTTTGCTAAATATTAGCATGAATTGATAAAGTGGCAGCTGTGAGAACAGATGCTGAGGAGGAAGTTCATCCAGGGTCGTTGGGATAGAAATAAAAACAAAACAGTTAAATGCTACTTGAATGAAAACATCTTACTTTTTTTGGAGGTAAAAAAAAAAAACTTTTAAAGACGTACTAGTCAGAGATAGTGCTCGATGTGTCATTTCAGGACATCTCAGCTGGGCATAAAAGTTTTTTATAGAAGTTCACTACAAGACGTATGACGTGAAGTTGAACCGGTTCCTCTGGGTCTCGGTGGAGAAGGTGAGGGCTCCAGAGGGACTCCAACAGTTCAAGGATAATTATGAGGAATTTTACCTGTAGTGACATGAAGCCACACAATCCTCTAAATCTGGAAGGAACTGAAATGAAATTTTGTTGAAAGAAAAGCTGAAGAGTCGTTTAAACTGGTTGGAAGTTGTTGGTTTTAGCCGTCAGACAACTTGCCCACTCACAGACTCTGATCAACTTTCTTTTAACTCTGTTTTTATTTTAATTTCATGTCACAGATGCATTTTAAGGTTAGTTTAACCTCATCTTCCCCGATGTTCAGGGCCACATGAAGGAAAATCAGATCATCTTACTTCCGTCTTCCCTCCCGACTCCAGCACATTTTCTACGATCTTTTTACGTCTCGACTTCGGTCTCTCTGACAAATGGACGGAGTTACAAACACACATTTACGGACTAGATGAGACTAAATTCATGGTTTAACAAACGTACGTGATTACACCTCTTCATATTTATAAATTCCCTTAATTTCTAGAGCTTGCTGCTCATGTCTCGCATTTTATTTTGGACAGGCGTACTCATGACAGATGTTCTTGTTAGTTTAACCTAGTTTAACAAGTAATTTATTTAAAAAAAAGGGGGTTAAAAAAAGACACAAAGAGAAAAGTTGTAATAATTTGTGTTTACAGCCAGGAAAACTCCAGTCTGAGGCCGAATTTGTGTCCGGATTATCTCGTAATGTGAAGAATTTAAAACCTTCTACATTTGCTTCAAATTTGTCTCGACCACATTAAATATTTTTGACCTTTACAGAACGAGTGGACGTGTGGATTCTCGGATCCTGCTGCAGCTGTGGACAACGACCTCGAAGCAGAACCATTTCCTTTTACCGTGGTCAGCGTCTAAATCTCTCCTCGGTACTTCCTGAAGTGTCGATCGCTTCTTCTCAGCCATTTTATCATTCCGAGTTGTTCGAAACTCCCACTTTTGTTTTTCCACGCTAACTTTGCAGCTCGACTCTGTGGAAACTCCCCCCCCACCCCCCACGAGATCACATGAAATCGAATCCAACCGTAATTGCTCTGACTTGATCAATAATTCAAGAACATACAGTAGCGTGTGACGGGCCGATAATTTCAATCCCGTTCTTGTTGTGAACACGACTTCCATCATTTCATCTCCCAGACCTTCTGCAGAGCGTGAGGAAGAAAGTTTTGAGAGTTTTCTGTTTCATGTTTTTGTGTTTTTCCACACTAAGCTGGAAAAACATCCTGCGTGATGTGGAAATGAATCCATGAAACCCAGCAGGGCACGTCGGCGTCCGCGACCATCTCTCCTCGCTGACTACGACCCAGATGGGAGCACGGATACAAGTTCCCCGCTCCTCCGTGCACGGTCCAAAATGCAAATAAGGAAATGAGGAATGGATGTAATTAATATAATTAATATGTGAAGTTCAGAAGCAGCAAAGAAAGTTAAAAGAGAAAAGTCGATTTGAAGACAAAGAAAAGCACAGTTTTTTTTTTTTGTTTTTTGTGTAACTCATTAAATGAGTCATTAATGACCCGACGTGGGACCGTGGGAAACCTCCCGGTGCATCTTCTTCTTCGCAAGATCAACACCATTACACAAGAGTAACAACGACAATAACACACGTACAACAACAACAACAACAACTGTGCTACAGCGCGACGGCGCCCCGCGTACAGACGATGCACGCCATTACCAGCACAGCCGGCCGCACGCTCGCGCACGCCGCCGAGGCTCTTTTGTTACTCAGTCTGGTGGCCCCTCGCTTCGTCGGCTCCCGTCAGGGGAACCAGGCGCCGTCGAGGGCCGCGGCGGGAGTCGCCGCCCACCCGCCCACAACACAACACCAGTCAGCCATGTCCAAGTCGTTCCCCGGGCCAAGTCCGAGTCCCGGCCCCCCGTGGACGGTTTCACTTCAACGCGCCGACGAGGGTTCGTCTCTGCGGCTGGTTTTGGATCACAGCGCTGCGAGTATTTGAAACCATCGAGAGTCAACACTTCAGTCACATGACCACGACGCTGAAGAGAGAAGGATGGAGCGGTAAGCAGGAGCTGCAGAGGTTGTTGCTGTTTCACTTCCACCGACTCAAACCTCTCCCCTCCGGACAAACACGATGAAGAAGCCACAGTTTACGATTCCCACCATCAGCATCAAGACTACTTCTCTCTAGCTTTTTTTTTTTTTTTTAAATATTATTCTATTAGTCCTTTTTATATAAAATGATACAGCCGCGATGAAACACCGAGGAAAGAACTGATGGCCGCTCTTTGATCAAGCTGAATGTTAAGCAGGTATGTGTGGAGCTAATGGAGGTGATTTCGATTCATTCAGTGTCGAGCTCCTCACTTCCTCCACCTTTATCTCCTCTCTCCGTTTTTCAGCCCTCTCCTTTCCTTTCATCTTCTTCTTCTTCT
>JAOWBL010005249.1:0-10383 GCA_028564865.1 Zenarchopterus dispar
TATATATATATACACACATACATATATACACACATATATATATATGTATATATATATATACACACACATACATATACACACAAACTGCAGTAACATATTCAAATATATCAATTCCCCTCTACTATGAGATGTACATGATTCAGCCATATAGAGTCCAGAGTCACTACATATCCATACTCTGCTTCTGCAGATTGTCTCCACCAACTGTGTGTTGACAGGCTTATATCACTGAAAGTCCTTCGTTTGTTATATCAAATCCACAAAATGTTCCAAGTGTCCATGTTGGAAGTCAGGACAGTGTTGGACTAAAACAGTTATCACTTGCATAACTTTTTACCATATTCTGTTCCCTACCTTAGCATAGTGTGTCAAATCACTCAAGTTTTCAAATCATGTGATTAAAACTTTGCATTAGAATTTCTAGCTTATTAGATGTCAAAAAGAAACATGTGTCTCCAGAGAACTGTCATTTTATTTAAATCTTTTTCAAGAATGTTTTACTTTTGGAACCATCGTCTTTATATTTGCAAATATAAGATACTGATAAGTGGATGAATTTGACAGAAATAGACAAACATGTAGTGTGTGCATGTGCAAGTCATCTGGAATCTCAAACAGCTCTTCAGTACAAAAGCTTTTATTTGCACTTGTCAAAGCTCCTTCAAGAGTAACACTACCAATAGTTGGCACATGGTGATCTGTATACAGCAGCCGCACTGCAATAACTGACTTCAGTTTCTCTAAGCATCAGTTTCTCTAAGCATCAGAAAAAGGGTGCAAAGCTATGTAATGTTTTTGCAACTTTTCTTAAGTATTTTGGAATAAAATGCATTAACTGGATATAATTCATGCACTGAGGAAGTGCCAACTCTATACTAATCTTAGCCTCATAGCTAAATGTCTCTACAGTTCGTCATAAGCTTGTGGGGCACAATACTGGTAAAGAGAAAAGCTTTTTGCCACAGCTGGGAATAATGGAAGAGCTGCTTTTTGAAGCTGGATCTTAGTGATTGGCTTTTAGTTTTCACCTCCACAGAGCGCAAGCAGGATCTTCTCATAGTCTCCTTTTGTGTCATCCTGAAGGGGACAGAAAGGGGGGGGCAAAAACACACAGATCTTAATATATTTTTCTCTTTGTTGTTCATGCCTAATATGCAGGGACTACCAAGAGAAGACTGAATATCTGTGCATTATCATCATTGGATATCTGCTCACCAGAATGTCTTGGTAGAGTGTTTTGCCATAGTTTTTCTTGTACTCATCCTTGATTCGTTTCATGTCGATCTCTGAACGACTCACCATGATGCGAGTCAGGATATTTTTGCGGGTGCCTTTACCCTAACAGGAAAAATAAATAAATAAATATCACACACACACACAACACATCAAGCTGGGACATAACGTAATCTATGTGGTTGTTTGTACAAGGAGTATGTGTGTGTATATTGTGAGAAGTTGCACATAAGCACCTTCATGGCCAAGTAGAGCTTCTCAGCAAAGAAAGCTGGCCTGCTTCCAGCACATTTCACTGTGGTAATACATAATGATTCAATTTATTTCATAGTATTTGCATCATCTACTGGTTTAATGCTCAAGTAATTAAGCTGATGGACAAGTAACTGCCCTTACCTATTGCTGTGAGACAACTTTCAATATCTCCCTTCATCTCCAGGTCGATAGCTTTGGCCACATCCACTTTGCTGTATTTTGAATACCTTTCAAATACTGGAGAAAAAGAAAGAAAGAAAGAAAAAAAACAAAAAAACAAAACACAAACCATGGGAGAAATGGTTTGATTTCAGAATAAGAAAAGAAGACAATAAATTAAATTCAAAAGGAAAGAAAGCCAGATTACCCCTGCGAAGATGAAGGGCACTCCTGGTGGTCAGGATTTCAATAAAGGCAGAACAGTCTTTGCCCTTTCTCCCCTCTCCAGCCTCATACAGAGTCCTGGCATCACTGTCAATCAGCTGCTCATTGACTCCTTCAGTCCTGCCAGCCTGTGACATACAGCAACACAGCAAGCTCATTCCTCTGTATTTGTAATTTATACAAAACAAAAACAGTTTTGAAACATTTAAAGAAGCAAAATAAACTGCAGTTTTGGACTTCATTGTAAGTAAGATACATGTGGTTTATGAGGTGCTTCTGCTCTTATGAGTACACGTGTGCCAAAGAGTGTTTATTGTTTTAATAAAAACAGTTAGCTTACAACAGGGAGTATTAATGTTGCCTCAAACCATGTGTTTGTATTTTACTAAATTTCACTGCAAAAAAAGTAGCTTCAAAATGCAGAAACAAAGTACCAAAGGGGACACACAAAATACAAGACATAAAGCAAGCTTGGATATGTATACCTTGCAGAGGGCAAGCAGAGCGGTCCTAAAGTCTCCACTGGTGTCAGATCTGATGTCCTCCTCTAAGTCCTTCTTGTATTCTTGGAAAAAAAGACCATAAAAGCTCATTTACAATGTTCCAGTGACTGTACTTTTGTTCTGTCACATGTGCTTCTACTATTACCAAATACTGGTTTGGGGAATTGTTGCTTCAACTTTATTGTCACATACCTTCCTTGTACGCTCTCTTTATGTCCATGATCTGTTTGTTGTTCCTGGAAGCTAGGATCTCTATCAAGGTGTCCTCATCTGTTCCAAGACCCTGAGAAAGGGACGCAAAGACAGATTAATGCAGTGAGAGATCCTGTATGCACCAACATCCAAATTCAAAAAGGTGCATTTTAATAACCCTCCTCTTAAGAAAACAATGGATTAATGTGAGGAAGTGGGTGGAAACCATTATGCACCAAAAAATAACAGATGGTGGTGAGGCCAAAGCATTCACCACAGATCTTTACCAGTATCTTTGGTTTGCAAAGGACTGAGGAGATTTAGCTTTTAAAAATTAGGTTTTGCTGAGAACTGAGAGTTTTTAATACCTTCATGGCCAATTTCAGCTGCTGGGCATCATAGTGGGCTGGTGTTTTCAGCAGAGCCAGCACCACATCCTCCAGGTCTCCCTTCAGAGCATTTTTCAGAGCCGTTTCCAGAGGCTGTAAGGGACAGAAGTAAATCATGTGTAGTTAATAATGGATGTTCAACAAAAAGCTTGAGCACACATCCTCCTGTCAGCATGTTTGTGTACATATTATTACCTTGCCACTGGCTTGCTGGTAAGCCTCTTTGATTTGCTGCCTCTGCTCATTGCTCCTCTTGACCAGAATTTCAATGATGGTGTTTTCATCCACACCTGTCCAATGTATAGGAAAATGGTCCTGTCAATCTATATGACAATATCAACTGTTTTTTTTTTTGTTTGTTTTTTTTGGGTTTTTTTTTAAACACAACTTTCAGACAAATGGTATTGTGTTGTAGTGATACACAATAGCCAGCAGGGGGCATTAGAACTTTTAACACAACAAACACCTATTCTTGGAAACCCTATGCAGGGGAAAAAAAAAAAAACAAAACAGGTTCACACTTGCTCAAAGCATCAGTTTGTGCTTTTTATGTTTACCTTTTGTCTTGATGGCTTTATCCAAGACTGCTGCATCTCCACTAGGGCTGAAATTAGGTGCTGGATTCACAGTTCCCTCATTCTTTAAGACCTATGAAGACAACACAGTCTATTATGTTTGATTAATATTAAGCATTTCTTCAGAGGTATGTATGAGATGATCTGTGTAAGTAATTTTCAAAATCTTCACATGCTGAAAGAAATAGCTTTGTCTGTTACATTAACTCAATCCATTCTTCATCTTAAAATAAACAGAGGACAACTGGATTACGTTTAATTTTCCATTTTGAGCCTTAAAACAGCCCATAACAGTGCACTTTAAAGAACAACAACTGGAGAGTTAAAAATCTCAGTTTGAAATAGTTCAGAATAACCTTGTGCAACTTTCCTGAGGCTCACTTAAAGGAGCAGGGAAAGCAGAAGTAGCTTTTTGCTCTGTTTGCTAAGTTTATAAAGGGAGGGGCCCAGATTCCTCCCTCTGTGAGTCATACATCCTCCGTAGTTAGAATAACCATCACTCTTATTTTATACCACTGTTACAGTTGAGACTCCTATCTTCTTTAATTTAAACACGTATCTTTGTGCTCAGACCCACTCCCTTTCCTTCCCCTTTTTACCTTTAAATTCTTTCAACCTTGCCCTTTGATTTTTTTTCTCCCTTTTACCCACACCCCTCTCTGCCTGCTCATTTTTTCCACCCCGACATACCACAGGAAGAGAAAAAAGGAAAAGAAAAAAAAAAAGGAAAAAAATGACGTGGTTGGCCTTAGCAACCAAAACAGATCTACAGAGTTACATACGGATTCGTCAGGCATGCCCATATAGACCGTTTGCTGCAAGAAGGCTTGAATGAAAGACATGGTGAGACTGCTGCTGTCTGTAGAGGGAGAGAACATTAGAGAAGAAAAAGTCACAACTGTAGTGATGTCCATTTAGTTTAATACAGATTACACTGAAAAAAAGATATTGTTGCTCTCAATTATTATCTGACTTAAATTCTTCTCTATCAAACTTGCTGAAAAGAGTGCGTGTTCGACTTCTTCGACAAACAAACCTCTATATATTTACTAGAGATTTATGTCAGCTGCTTTTCCATAATTGCACTAGTGTGTGGACTGCTCTGCCACACCCACGTCCAACACTAACATTAACAAAGAGTATTGTAGACTTGTGTTTTAGTCTACTTTCACGTGACTTAATGGTAATACAGAATGACAATTCTGCTGTGCATAAAACCGACCTCAGCCTCCTTAAAAGTCCACAAAAAGCGCGAACCCTGAACATATTAACTTTTCCAACCACACCCTCAAACGTTGCGTCAATGCTTTAAGGAAGAAGAGACCCATGGACACCACATCAACTTCCAAACTCATCTAACGTTATAAAACTAGAAGTTGTACAGCACATTTAAGCCGATAAAAGACTTACCGATATGCCTCAGAAAAGAGAAGTTTGTCTCACTTCGGTTTCGGAGGCTATTCAGTTACAGAAACACTGAATTTATATTCCAACTAAACCCCACCTAGTGACGGGTCCAGCCCACACTCCCCTCCACAGCTGCCATTGGACTGGTCCGTTGCCTCACACCGCAGAGCTCAGCCAAGCTCCGACCAGGACGCACATTACGCACAACACTAGTCCTCAAACACTGGGAAAAGTTTCTCCGAGAGATTTAGAGCCGCCACGCGGCTTATTGAAACATATGGGCTGAGAAAAAGCCAGGTCCTGATCTTTCATAAAGTCTTGATCTCACGGAAAATCCCCAGGACATCCCGCATCTGGCACATTCAGGTGTAATTTACTTGTGATGACATTCTTTATGAGACACATTATCACTCTATGTTTGGCTTTTTTATTGTTATTGATAGTAGTAGACATAGTACTATTCAGTGTGTACATATACATGTCTCAGATGAGAGTAATTTTTGCATTTGGGCCACAGAAGCCTTTTCCCAGCTCACATCTGGTAAAGACAAGGATACATCTTGGGCAGATCAGATTTTTCTTTTTCTTTTGTAATGTGCTGGTTTCATTTGCAGTGGATGATTTGAATAGTATTAAGTACTTTTAGTTGAAATGCTTGTTTACTCCTTCCACTTTTGCTGAGTTTTCTCATGCATTTCCCACAAGCTCTACACAAAAGGAAAAAAAAATTCTCCTTCAAACATTGCTTTATGTAGCTGGTGATTAGGCCTCTGCAATGGAATACAGGTATTGCCTGTTTGCTTCAGATGCCCTTTCTGATAAAGTCAAAATTGTCCCAAACCAAAACAATATACTGACAAAGTTGGAGTCTTACTTAAATGAGCACATAGTGTTTCTATTAATTCTCCTCTAGAAAAGAGAATATGTTTCAGAGATTAACACATTTAATCACTTGTAATCATTGACAATCTCAGATTTAGAATAACTATAGAAAGAGCTGAGCAAAGATCACCTTTAGATTTCTTAAAAGAGTCTGACTTTGGTGTGATTAGGGTTTCTTTAAGGTGTAGTAAGTTGTGATAACATCTCATCTGGGGCGTGATACAATTACATGCCTCAACAGGGAGTATCTGACTTCACACTATCACGATTAGCAGACAAATTATGCTTTTGTTTTGCAAGTTAAATTTTAACTAATATAGGCAGACTGTCATCAAGCAAAACAATGAAACTTTACAGGCCCTTAGCTATAAATCCTGTGGTGATTTTGAAAGCTCTCAAATATAAATAAACAAAAACAAAATATTTTTTATATGTTGAATATACAGTGTTGCCTATAAACTTGGAATAAAACAATTTTTGTTTCTTATCATGAAGTTATTGTAAATAAAAAAAGAGGAATAAAAAAGAAGAATGCTTCTGAAAGCAAAATTATTCCAGTTTTATGGGAAACAGTTTATATAGCCTTATTTGATAAAGCAACACTTTCGCATTCTCAGTGGAATACAGTCAGAGCTGGGTTTAGATTGTGAAAAAGGAGAAAAGCAGCTAAAGCTGTATTTTCATTAAAGTGGCATCACAGGTGGATTTATGAGGTACGTTAAACAGATGCTAAAGCTGGACTCCAAATGTACCAAATGAGTCTTTTGGTTACAAAAGAAAAGAAATCCTTGTCAAAGAACTTGGCCAAGAACAGCAAGGCCTGAGAGAGCGGTGTTAATCAGAACCAGCAGAGTCAGTGGATGCTGATTAAAGTCCATAACTTTACCTTTAGGAGGAATATGGGCATGCTGCTATAATACATATTCTGTTTTGATTTCTGTTTTTATGTGTTTTTCATCACAATAAACCCCCCTTCAGATTATTTCCTGACATTTCACCAGTTTCTACATGTGCTTGACATGCACATTGGTCAAGGCATGTACGTTGCTTTGACCTTAACAATTGAGGAAAGTGTGGGATTTCCTGGAAAACAAATGAAAACAAGAGAAAAGTACTAACGCAAGTTAGTGTTGAACTATGTTTCTGAGTCTGACAAAGTGTTCAGTTACAATCTCTATCTTACACACAGGAAACCTGAGGACTGTTTGGGGCATCTTTTTACGTGTGGGTACCTGATGAAACTTCATCCCTGCTGGTTTAATATTTAAAGACTGTTGAGAGTTTGGTTCCCCTTAGAGATCTCAGTCGACTCATCCTTGTTGTCCTGGTCAGTGTAGCAGTACCCAAACTGCCCTGAATTACACTGAACGGATCTGCTTCACAAACCAGGTAGTCTTTCTAAGCCAAACCTTTTCTTTTCCTCATTTATTGCATCATTGTACTTCTTGCTGCTCCATTGTAAGTATAACATATTCTGTGATTTGTGTATATGGATATTTTGCTCTGTGTAATAGCTCATTTTGTAGCTACTTAGAAAAAGGACTGGAATTGTGCCTGTTCCTACTCAGTAATATGAAAGATTTGATCAGAAATGGCAATGTTAAATGAGAGAAACGTAAAAAAGAGAAGCTTTATTAACTTTTTTCTGTTGAGTGTCTCTGAGCTTATAGTAGCTTGAAGATGATGAAAAATAAGATTGTACTGGCAGAGTAGATCTGCTGTGTGAGCTTTTTGACATCTGCAGATAGTTTGAGGGTTGAACAAGAGTTCATAGTGCAGGCTCACATATTCTATCTGATCACATATTAGGAGCATTTAAAAAAATCTTTGCAGGCTTCAAAATCAGTTTAACCTACATTTCTGTGCAGATATTGGACTGTTACAGCAGCATTTGCTAAATTACGAATACCAAACACAAGAAAAGTGGTGAGAGGCAACAATTATATGCACAATGTACGTGAATACTTCTACATCTACAAGCGGATCATATTCACTGACGTTCCTGGGGAAGAAAGTAGGGAGGCATCATTCAGTGGCACCTGCCAGCAAACAAAGTAAGTTGCATGATGGAAACGATCGAGTGGACACATACTATTACTGACTGACATGTTTGGCATCCATGTTTTTTTCTCTCTCTCTGTGTGTCTCAAGAGCAGGATAAATGTGCTGCAGACAGGTTAAGTCACATGAAGATTAAATACTTCAGCTGCTCGGCTGTCTCCACTGTGAAACAGTCAGCCTATCAGAGCAAACAAAACACACTGTTCCTGGCATGGTCTAGCTGGACATCTGGATAGGAAGACCAGCTAGCTCCTAAAAAATAGACTAAAATGCACACACATGCAAACACATCAACAGACAAATGTGTGGACTCTTGGCATTAATTAGTCACTTAATTAGCCACAGAAATGGATGCAGATGTGTTTCGTGTGGGTTTGTAAGTTTCCACAATGCAAAGTACACACAATGCTACCCAATGACAATGATGAAGGCAAAAGATCAGTTTTGGGGGTGTTTTGTGATATTTGTGAATAACAGTATTTTAAAATACATATATTTCAACCAAGTTATTTTTCCATAGACTTTCAAAACAAGATCACATAAAGTGCAAAAGGATACAAGAAAACTTCATAATATGAACATTTTATCATGTCATTGCAGGAGAGCCACTGGTAAAGCAAAGTGTATCACCAATGGTTCAGTTCTAGTAAACTCTGGCAGTAAGCAGCACTGAACACTAAAAGGATTCCTCAACAAGCTTACCTGAGCATACTGCAGTTGTTATTAATGTTTTGCACCTGTGATTTTCCTGTAATGCAAGGAAAATGTCTGCAGATGAAATGGACATTATAAGGTGCTCTTAAGCACAGTTTGAAATGAACAGTGGATTTCCTAAGATATCTCTGTTCACCCAAATTGAATAATTTGTGGCAAAGTGCCTTTGCCAGGCAAGCACTATTACCTGCAAGAAATTCGGCACTCTGGATCAGATCTATAGCATGTTTGCAAAAAAAATGAGAAACTTACAAAAGTCTGTCAAGCAGACTTTAAGATAAAGTGTCCAAAATGACATAATTCCTGAGTAAAATATGGATAGGTAATCTGATTTCCATTTGTAACTACTTTGTCACAATTAAAAACTACTCTCCAACTCTGATGAATAAGACTTTATTGTCTGGTGACAGAGCAAAACGTTGAAGATTTTTAAAAAACACTGGGTTTTGGGGAGAAAAAAAGAAAATAAATCTGCAAAAAAACAGGAGTGACTCAGTGTGAGTTTGGACCTGGACCCAGCTCAGCATCTTTGAAATATCCTAAAAATGGTTGTGTACTGACATTTCCCAGCCTGTGTAGTATGGTTTGAATATTTGTTTCAAGAAGGATTTAAGAAGTTGCTACTACTGTCAAAGTGTTTAACCAAGCCAAAGTGTAGGGTCTTAATATATGTGTAAATTTGATATTTATTTCTTTTTTTTTTTTAATTATGAAACAACCCCCCACCCCCAAAAACATCAATAAATAGTGTGCAGTCTGTCTGAGTTGTGTGTAGTTTTACACAAATGGCTTGCATGCTGAGATCGTTTGGTTCATCCAGTTTTGTTTTCTTTTTCAGTCGCCTGGGAGACAACTATCATGTCAACTTGCCCTGAGGGCTCTGTGGTGTCCCCACAGACTGCTCACAACCCAGTGTCGGTGCAAGTGCTGGGAGATTTACCAGGCAGCGTACCAGAGCTGAACGAGGAGAGGCCGTGTCCAGTAATTCACAACACCCAGTTCAACCAATACGAAGACAATGTCGCAGGTCAGAGCAGTGAACGCCTTCACTTTTGCCCTATTTTGAATCCTCTGCCTTTGATGTCACCTTCTACTTGCTTTCATACTCAGACAGCAGATGACTATTTTTCCTGACAGCCTGCTAACTCTCTGTCTTTGATTCTTGACATAATTTCTGTTTTTCTAGTGAAAGGTGTCTCTGGGAGGAAAGTAACAGCATGATGACTCGCCCACATTCCTGTGCAACGAAGCAAAGAGGAGTGGGTTGGGGTGTGGGGATTGTCAGGGAATTTAAGAGACGGAGAATGATGAAACATTCAAACATGGAATGAATCAGTGTTCAAGACATGGCTGGGAATGATGTTGCAGCAATTAGAAATAAAAATAAACAGGGACTAACTACTTTGTTAAAATAAAAAATTAATCCTCTTACATTTTTAATGTAATATTCAGAAATATAGAGACATTAAACTCCACACCAGTCACTCACTATCCCTATGAATCTGTATCACGTTTAAATGTTATAAATAAAATGCATAAATTGTTCAATGAGATTTATGTGTTTTCTTTCCCTAAAACTGTATCTACACAACTAAAATAAAATGGTCATAAATGTTTTATAAACAGAAATGATGTAAATATCTTTTATTTATTGGCTCACAAGTTAAATTACTTTATTCTGATTTTTTTCTCTTTCTTCAGTGATTTTATGGTTGCTTGATTGTTAAAATCCAAATGTAAATAGAAAATTAAGCTTAATGATTTCTGAATTCTAGCACCCAATAAAGC
>JAOWBL010005250.1:0-10381 GCA_028564865.1 Zenarchopterus dispar
TTATTTATTTATTCATCAGCACTTTCACTCAAAAAATATCAGCATCAGCTCTGAAAACCCATCAGGGTCAAAACCTGCATATGAACAACAACAGGAGGTGTTTGTGTACATGAGTTGTTAATTCTATTGACAAGCCTCTAAGAATTCTACCTATCAAGAACATCAAACCCGCTAGTTTTTGGGAAGAGTCTCTTCATGTTATTCACAGCCTCTGAATATAACTACAGGTTTTATAGAGTTATGATAAATGCAAAGTTATTCTAAGTTACAAGGATATGAAAATTAGATGTCTGAAAAAGAGGAGAATATAGCTTTTTATAGTGCACTAATGTGCTTTTGTCTGTCCGGATTTGATAAAGATCATGCAGGTACTCAAAAATACCTGCATGATCTCATTCCATTTCACACCATATGTGAGCTGCATACTTTAATAAATCTGTACTAAAACTCATAACTCCAGAAAAGCGTGAGCACGAAGACAAATATTTCTGATTTAAAATAGGAAAGTAGGGAAAATGCTTCACCCTGAGTCAGGTGCCTTCGTGGTCTGCCAGTACTGAGACCAAACAGTTTCCATTTCCCCCAGACAGACAGACAGACAGACAGACAGACAGACAGACTGGAGAGATGAGGGGAAAGACAGCAAGCTTTATGACTTTGGACTAAGGGATTCCCAGAGAGAGTCAGAATGTCGGGTTGTGGCATGGTCACCTGCCGTATATCATTCAGTGCCAAGCGTATGTCCAATTAGACCGCAGACAAGCTGAGTGCGATCTAAGGAAAGAAGACAAATCTGCGGCTGGTGGAGACTCAAACTGAGGTGCAGTTCAAATGACGGCGGACACTGAGGTGGGTGGTCGTGTTGTGGGTGTGAGTTATGTCCCCATGTTCATGACCAGGAACATAACTCCACCAGGAATAAACCACAGAGCCTCTGTGGCTCCAACCACAGTGACTCACACCATGCGAACCACATGCCAGCTGATATCCTGCTGCTCGATCAGTGTGTCAGTGTGTAAATACAATATTTAAGCAAATCTTGTTAAGCAAACAAGTCTGTGCGTGGGTGTTTGTGTATACAACCAAAGTGCATCATGCACTTATCTTAATGTTGTTGACTTTGCTATTGTTTCACAGGATTCCTCTGCAGCCGCAAACCATAAATTGCATCATTTCTCTCTCGTTTGTTTGATATAAATTTATGCAGAACGTCCTTTGCAGATGTCCTGGATCAGTCACTCCTCACCATATGTCCTGTGGATGTTCCCAGCACAGATGCTGGTTATTTTCTTCACTTGTCTGGGCTTGCATGGGTTCTGCTATAGAAAAGCTTCAACGGTGTTTGGATAATATTTCTAAACGCCAGAACACTGGCCAGGTGAGGAATACTTGATATGGCTAAAAAAGTTGAGTTGTGCAAGTACACGTATGTTGCAAGTTGATTTGAATGGTGTTGACAAGGACACTTGAAAGTGGAAAAAAAAAACTTCAGCAGAGTTTCTGTGGTTCAGAACTCACAGATCTCCCACCAAAATCAATTTTACAGGAAAAAGAAAAGCTTTCTTTGAATCTCTCAGAACTGCTTGCCAGCACCTCTGAGTATAAACAAGCTTGTGTTTGTTGAGGCAAAACATCTCAAATCCTCTGGGAGGACCTGCCTGCTTCAGTTCATGTGTGTTGGTCATCTGTGTATGTGTGCATGATGGTGTCCTGCTCTCTGTTTTTGTGGTGTCTCCTTTGCAGGGCCCAGAGAGGCCCTTCTAAAAAAGCAGACCCCCCAAAAGAAGTCAAAGATCGAGTCCAGGGAGAGAAGGTGAGAGGCGAAAGAGGGATGGAGAGGGGCTCAGAGAGGAGGATGGAGATTAAATAAACAGAGGTGATGATAGCTGGCTGTCATAACCACCAGTCAAATCGCTCAGGTTTGAGGAGGGCAGCATTCTGGTGAGTACCAAAATATGAGCTGATAGTTACCAGAGTTGGGTTTGATGCCGTGTAAACGAAGGGGAGGAACATGAGTGGTCATTCAAAGTTATCCGTGCAAAGCGTAGCTGTTAATGATGTGCAGTTTGACATATTGGCAGCAAATATGTAAGCTACTTGATCATCTCTCACTGAGATCCCTTCCCACAAACAGCTTGTGAAGATTATTCACACAACATCAGACACAGATTACATGGTCATGTTGTGATAAATGTACTGCAGACAATAATTCTGCAGACTTTTCCACACAGGAGCATACTCTGGAAATATCTGAGATGAAGTTACTTGTTCACATGAACCCCCCGGAGGAGTGGGCCTTCATTGTATTGACTTAACAACAGCTTTATTTTAAAACTAATGTTTTCTATCATCTCTGATATAAACTGTCATCATGTTACGGCTCAACCGTTGAACAGAAGGATGAAAGCTTGCATCAGCTTCATCTTTCAGTGAATCCCCTTTATAGGAATTAATTTTCTCTGAATCAAGCAACCAAGAAAAGATGTTTAAATGCTCAGTCATAAAATAATGACACTATTTAATTTGACATTACCTTTTCCGCCTTCAACTACAGTTTTGTTCTTTCTAACCATTTAAAAAGAAAAAGAAGGAAACTTGAATCCCCCCTGATAAAGATGAGCTGCTTGGATGGTTGGATGGTGGCCTCGCTCAGTTCTCTGTCTTTGTTGGTTTTGGTCATGCTAACAAGAAGCAACTGCAATCAGCTGTTAAATATGAAACCAATGTACCATGGTTGGGAGTGCATGTGTTGGCGAAATCAAGAGCAGGGACGTGTTACACACTCCTGGCTGGGAGCTGTATATTGTTTCAATTGTGTCAGGAAGTCTTTAATCCGAACCAGTGACTGAAATAGCACAAACACTCTTATGAGAATGCTCACACTCACGCAAATAGAAACTTAGAAAATGGACGTCAGAGCAACATCTTGCTGCTCCGCGCAACATGTATAAAGTAGAAAGCAACCCAACTACTCTCATTTATCACTGACTGATTTTGTGTAATTCACAGCTTATTTTGCACATAACTCCATCTTTTGACCTTCAGTGGATGTGGGAGCATTCACACCAGAAGGAGCTGCTAAAATTAAAAAAACAAAACTGTGACCCAGTCCTATGCTGGAGGGAAGGTTGCAGGGGGAAAAAGATAAGACTCCTGGGGACAGAGAGGGGTCTCATATGATGGTTCTGTATATGATACTTAACATTAAACATGTATAGGTGACATGAGACAGGACACCTCTGTGTCCCAGATGTCCATCCATCCATCTTCTTCCACTTATCCAGGGTCAGGGCGCGGGGGCAGAAGCCTAAAGAGGGAAGCCCAGAATTCCCTCTCCCAGGCCAATTAAACCAGGTCATCTGGTGGTATCCCAAGTCTTTACCAGGCCAGCCGAGAGACATAGTCCCTCTAGTGTGTCCTGGGTCTTTTTAGGGGTCTCTTCCCAGTGCCTAAAAGACCTCACCAGGGATGGGTCCAGGAAGCATCCTCACCGATGCCCAAGCCACCATCACCTCATCGTCTGACTCCTCTCAATGCGTAGGAGCAGTGCTCTGAGCCTCTTCTGGATGAGAGAGCTTCTCACCCATCTCTAAGGGAGAGCCCGGACACCCTAAGGAGGAAACTCATTTCCACCGTTTGTGTCCGAGATCTCGTTCTTTCAGTCATTATCCACAGTTTGTGACCATAGCTGAGGGCAGGAACGTAGACTGACTGGTAACTTGTGAGCTTCACCTTTCAGCTCAGCTCCTTCTTCACCACAACAGATCAATGCAGAGTCCACATCACTGTAGACGCCACACCAATCCACCCGTTTCAACGGGTCTTCACAATATGTTTGGGCCCAGCATCTCCAGCAGTCCTGATACATGAAGTATTTGACTAGTCCTACTAAAACCCTGCTGATATTATCAGATCTGTAGATACATTAGCATTTGTATCACTGTGGTAGTTTGACCAAAGTATAGCGCAGACATTTCACTAAGATCTCATTTGAAAAAAGTGCATATTATATTGCCTTCAACTATATACAAAGTAGGTGGGATTAGGGAGTAAACCAGTGCAGGGCATAATCGTGCAAAAAGAGAAAAACATAACTCAGTAAAACATTATGTGACTTGACGTGCTAATCATGCACTGTTCTGTGAGACCGGGCTGCTTCAAGCCGACAAGTACTACTACAGCTGCAGTTGAAACAAATCTCTCCATTGTAAAAGGAGCCGTTCACGGGATTGTTTTCTCATGTTTCACTCTAAGCAGACAAATTTGTACATTTAGTCAGTGCTTGAAAACGAGAGACATTTGGACTTACACTGTATATGGAGCTGCATGGAGGATGTTTCAGGTGTTAGATAAGTTCTGGACTATAGATGAAAAATAATTAAGTGTTGGAGATGGATGAGGTGAAGAGACAAAATGCAGAGATATCCAGATGATGCAGATCTGCTACCTTGATGAGACAAAGACCCCAACAACTGAACCCAGAGAGGCCCTGCATATATCTTAGTCAGAGGAAATGGATCCAGGAGCATTGCAGCATCCATCACTCAAACATATGGTGATGATCTTCACTGAGCACTGGGTTACAGAGATGGAAAGTGGGACCAGGGGGGTGGTTCAAACCTTAAAAAAAGGGAGGTTCAGGGAGTAAAACGATATTGGGGGTAGATAGAGTAGAAAATGTGAACAGGGGAATAGCATTTAATGGGCTTCCAAGAAGCAGAAGTCTGTTTTCCATCCATGTAGAAGTTGTTTTCAATTTAACTGCATATGAAAACCTTGCAGCATAAAATTCTCTGAAGTGAATGTGATGATTCCTGTTCTCTCTTGGGTAAGGGTACTTGTGCTTTTTATTTAATTTTCAGCTGAAATGGTACTCTTGAGCAGTTCCACAATGTGAATGACAACATGGGTTTCATGACACCATGCGGCAACGAATGGCTCAGCTGGAGCCAGTCCACCCGCCACACCCAGCGTTACTCGGCAAGCGCCCATTAAAACAGCCGTGAAGCTGTCAGATCGGCACACAGAAAGCATAGTTCGGCCTCCATTAATAAGCTGATGTAATGCAAAACGTAGGAACTTAAAGCCTAGACCCACTAAGCTGAACTTAAGATATTCAGAGTGTATAATGTCAGGCCATTAATCTCACTCCATTTGGCTATGGTTTCTGGTCAAAGGTTATACAGTTACTCCATAAAGGTGAAGTTAAAATAGATAAGTAAAAATTAAAAATCAGCATGTGCGATATATGCAGTGCTGATTTATGTCTCTAGTTTCATCAGTAAAAGTGGATACCAGCCGTTGACTGTATAAGTGACTTCAAACATGAACTAAAACTATAAACTGATGGGACATATTGCTGTTTTGTGCCACATAGGTCTTGTGTAATATTTCCAACCTGAGTGTTATTCATACCATTATGCTGTTATGCACAAAGTAAACTTCATCAGCACAAAGTCAAATGCTGATAGATTAAACAGCAGACTGATGTTTTAAGCATCACATCTCTTTTGCCGGGTTGTGAAAACATTAAGCAAAATCCTGTTCTGAATTCTGTCGGCATCGATGTTCTCTGGGAGCTGTGACAACACGCAGATCAAAGCCCATCGCTCCGGGGAGGAGGATTTGTTGCTGTGGCGTGCTTTTGCTGTTCAGTTTGAAGCTGGAGAATCAACCACCTGGTAGGAAGCCAGAGTGGGAGGGCGTGTGCGTGTAGAGGGAAGCAGAAAATTTAATTTTGTGGTGCAAGCCCAAGATGACAAGAGTTCAGGAGTTCATTTTGTGAGCAAAAATCATCGCTGTTGACTTTTCAGATATGCTGAAAGTGTCCAACATTATGCTAATCATACTTGGTTCAGGAATGGGTTATACTGCACAGAGCTACCTCAGCTTCATAAAACACTCACAATGAGAGCTGAGCTTTATTACCAACAGCCCAAGAGCTCTTTTACCCAGAGGACCCAAAAGCCTCAGGTTTACTTCATATGTAGGTCTTTGTAGTGCACTTCATTGCAATAGTCCAAAAGTTCCTCCTGAAGTGTGTAATATCTGGTAACATCAGTGGGCCCAAGTGTTCTCGGGGATTCAGAATCATTTCAAAAGCTAGTTTTAAATTCAATTAAATATGCTCTTTGAGTTCAGTGTGCATATTCTTCTCCTGTAATCGAGTAGCTTTACACGATTCACAGCTGAAAACGTCTGCTAATGCCATATTGGCCATTCATCTTCCGAGTGCAAACCCTGGAAAAGCTCCGATCTCCACAAGGCAACTCAAATGTCTTCTGACTGGAAGCTTTTAGAAGAAACTGGACCTCATGTTTGTAAGCACATCTCATCTTTCTGCTCGTCTGGAAATTCTAAACGTAAACTGCCACACGGCTTAAGTCTTCGTCAGACATGGGATATGTAACATTAATGGCTCCTTTAATATGTTAAACCTATAGAGTATAAACACTCAGACATGCTTCGGGCCATTTTTGCGTTCATCTTCCTTAGCTCTTAATTTAAGGCATACCCACAGAAAGTTTGTGTTAACCCTCAGAAAGGATCATCCTGCATTTCCCTCAGGGTCATATGAGCACTCCTGCCTCTCTGCTCTCCACTGTGAGTCTTTCAGAAAAGACCCAAAACATAGTCACCAGGATTTAACAGTGTTTTACATTCAGCTGGCTCAGAAATTCTGAAAAATGTTTGGTGCTGTATTTGATAATACAAGGGAAAAGCATAACATGGGTTTAATAGTTCTGTCCTACTACTTCTGTACATTAATATAACTGCAACATTTCTGTTCCCGAGTCCAACTTAAAAGTCGTTGTAATGACGGTTTTTAATTCTGGATGTAGGACTTTACTGATATGTTCATTCAGACATACCAGTTAAGGAAAAGCACAGATAAATCCACCCTAGTATAAATGTCTTCAGTTTGATTATCGTATGTTGCACTATATTTAAAACAGCATTTTTCTATATTACTTTAAATCACATTTGAAACTGCAGAACAGGTCACTGTTTCCTGCTTTGTAGTGAATTGCAGCTCATTGTTTAACTGGTCAGTCTACAACTTTGAGGTTTTGGTTCATTTTTCAGACAGCTGCTATCAGGCTGAAAGCCTGCTGAGCACCACCTGCTGAACACCAAACAGATGTCAAACACAGTTATCAGTTACAATTGTGTGAAAAAGAAAGGACAGTCTGCTTTAAGCGGTTTAGGGATCAGAACACAATAACAAATCAGCCCAATCAGTAATTCAGTTAGGTAAATACAGCAACAGCTCACATGACATATTACACTCTTATAATTTATTTAAGAACAACAAAGCCAAACTTGATGACTGACCTGGTAATTTAATACTTTGCACAACCACATTTAGCTTTAATTACTTCAAGTTATCATTTTCTCTTTGTTATCAGTTTCTTACATCATTTTGAAAGAGAGTAGGTTGAGTAGGTCAATGTGGCATATTAATTCTTGGGTTTAAGGTGCCTAAGATCTGGGGATACAAAATAAGCAATAATTATTACCCAATCCTTTAGAAAAGTTGGCTCTGATAAGCTGTATTTGCGTTTTGAGAAAAATTACGCTTCCTGTCAGGGCCAAATATCTCCACTCCCATTCCTTTGAAAATGAGAGAATTTCTTCCCAAAAAGTTGTTAGCTTTATTTCCAGTTGTGCTGATATGGACTTTAATGTCTAAGCGAAGCCTGTAGAGAATGACAAGTAGCTCTTGGGCTTTTGGTGTTTTCTGGGAACATTCACTCTTAGAAAGATTAACATTATTCACAAGAATGTTTTGCTCTTGTGAGTAATGTTCCTCGCTGGAGAATGTTGAACTCCAGACTGGTTTTATAACCTTTCACGGAACAATGACCAGAAAAAAATCGCTTGTTCATTATTGATGACTTCCATCTTTGACTTCACACCTTGAAAGCTTCAAATCAGGAAATGTAAAACATTTCTGCTTTTCCAGAAGTGGTCCAAAGCTCTAGTTTTTACGTGGGTGAACTCAGTTACTGATGGTAAACCAATCATTTGATGAGGACGTGATGAGCAGCATCTCGTTGGTGCGTTCGGTCTTAACTACTACTCAAGCAATAACCCATGAACCCAGATGACCCGCATCAGGTGGCTCCTCTTGAAGTGGAGGAGCAGTGACTCTACTCAGAGTCTCGTCTAAATGACCAAACTTCACGTCCTATCCCTGCCTGAGAGTCCACTCACACGACAGAGGAAACAGTTTTTCATTTATGTTTAATAGAATAACTTCCTTACTATAAAATGTGTAATCCTCTATGAAGGATGTATGTATTTAGAAATAAAGTTTAAATTATTCTGTCTAAAAATACATATCTTTATATCCATAAAAGGAACGTTTTCCATCAGATTTAGCTGACCTTCTGTTATCAATATTCCTATACTGAGCATGGGTCATGTTGGACTTTCTGTGGTTGCACTGAGCATATTGAACACACTGACTGTTTTTGTGGATGGATGTCATTTGTTAGTAATAACAACAAGTGCTGACGTACAAAGTGCTTCTCAACCAGCTGAATCTTTCATTATGAACACATGTGGACACCAGTGTTGTGGTTTACCACTTGAGTATACACAGCAATAGCAGGGATCCAGCTTTTTTTCTATCCCATGTGTAACCTCCCAGGAAGAGGCTTTCTGGACAGGAGGAGCATCATTGCCGGTTTGTGAACCAGAATCAGAGAGGCGCTTCCAAGATACCTCCTTGGGGCTCGTGGTTGGGGGTCCTCTGTGGGGGTGACCACCTGTACATGTGTCAGAGGCAAACAACGGCTGCTCCTCGGTTAATAAAGTGAATTCTGAGTGAACCAAAGGAGGAAATTGCCTTCAGGATCCAGTAAAGTTTCTGCAGGGAGGCAGTGGGGGGAGGGGGAGTGTGGCATAATACCAAATGCTCTTCTGAAGCTAGCCCCTCTCCCTCTCTCTCTTTCCTCTCTTGTTTCCCTCACGGTCCTGACACACTCAATAGTCCAGGCAGCAGGGTCTCTTCAAGAGGCTTTACTCCATCCAAGAGGAATGTGAGAGTGCTGAATGCTCTTACAGAAATGCGCACACACACAAACACAAATGGCAAAGACACGCAAACACATTCAAGCAGCTGTCTTTGGAGGTTGGATATCTGGCAGCGGCAGGTGGTTTCAAAACGCTTACTGGAATCGCAGTCATTCCCTCATCAAGGCAGCATCGCTGGCAAACTTGTGTCGCAGACGTTTGCGTATATATCAGTTCGTTCTCAGAAAAGCTGCTGACCTGGTTTAACTTTTTCAGTGGGACCTTGGGGGACTTCTCTCACACCTACAGGATATTTTAGAGTCCACAGTTCACAAAACCTTCATGTGGGAGGAAACCAGAGTAACCTGGAAAAAGCCCACACAGACACATGGAAAACATGCAAAGTCCACACAAAAAGGCCAGCAGTGATCTTCTACGAGACTTTTCTGGACTTCTAATCCATCCAGGCTGTAGTCAGAAAGTCACCTAATGTATGCTGGGAACATGATACGTGTGTGTGGATTTTAGGCACTGGGTGAATTGACGGGTGGATGAGTCCAGTTCAGATTCTCAACAATGTGCTGTAGGTGGTGCTAGACTGAAATGGATCCACTCACTAGATTCAAACGTAGAACTATTCATGTCAGAAAAATGTAAGTATGACTTCATTTGGCCATACTCTGATCTCTGGGTCTTGTGTTTTTTACTTTTTTCAAGGATTTGGGTTGAAACCTTTCTGATAAAGGACAAGCTTTATCACTTGTGAAAGTTCAAATAAACAATAGTTTGAATTTTCATACATCAGCGAACAAGATTTATAGCCATCCCTACTCTTTTGCAAGACCCTCCAGTCTACCTCTCTATTTGTACATTGTTTTCTTTTTTCATGTGTTCTGAGTTATGAAAGCCACTCTGGACTCGTATGCACATCAACTGTATGTTAGTCTCTGGTGTGCAGTACAGTGAGAGGCAACTTCTTGTTTTTTTCCCTCAGTTTCATGTGAATTCTTCATTCCCAACAGGACCCATACACTTGCTGATACTGCGTCTAAACATTGATGTTTCAGACTTTGCATTACTTTACTCTTTTCTGTCTTCCAGCTAAACAGAAAGACAGTGCTGAAAGCTGTTTTAAGACACACAGATGCTCAGTGGAAGGTATGAACAAGATGGTTGTAGTCATGGCAACCTGTCCAGGATATACCCCTGCCTTTACCCCAAAGAGAACTGGGATAGACTCCAGTAGACCACCATGATCCCAAATAGGATGGAGTGGAAATAGATGAAGGATGGATGGATGGATGGATGGATGGATGGATGGATGGATGGATGGATGGATGGATGGATGGATGGATGGATG
>JAOWBL010005251.1:0-10380 GCA_028564865.1 Zenarchopterus dispar
GGAGTCCACTCCTGACAACTTCCTCACAAACACTGCTAAAAGTGGGAACTTTAGTACCACACAAGCTTCATTTTATGTTCCTTCACAGAGATTAGAATTTTTTAAATTATTATTTGATCTCATCAAGTCACATTTGCACATCTCTGGGAGCAGTGGATGTGACGTAGCTGGTCAATCTAAAGTCATCAAAATCTAGTTCCTCTGTGTTTTTGACCTCATTAGTATGATGTAGTTGTGCTTTAACACTACTTAATCATTATGTATGACTCCAGTACTTATCCAAAGGCTTTACTTTTGGATAATCATTTGCATGATCATCGATCATTTGGGCCAATGGAGCACCAGTTTTCTTGGCACAGAGTCGGTGCTTTCCTTGCAGCTATTGGTTGAAAAACAAAAACCTGGTGCATCACCTGACACTAACACTGAACTGATTCAGATTCAAGCCTTGGGGAGCTACACCACTCCATTTGAGAGCATACATTCATATTTTTGTTGTTTTTATTCCACATAGATCGCCGAGTTGATGCGTGCAGCTGAGAAGGAACACCTGGTGACCAAAGTGGCCTACCCAGACATCTCATCGAGCCGCCTTTCTCTCCTCATTTCAGAGCAACAAATTTTATGGTGCATTTCACTTCAGAAAAAGGTGAGTTGTGCACAAAATGTATGAACTTTGTTGATACTGGGGATCACGAATCACCAGGAGAGCTTATCTGCTTACAAATAATGCAGCGTTTAATTCACCAAAGTTAAAATTCCCATAAAAACCCCCAGAGTCGTTGTCCCGTGGTTATCAATTGTTAATGAGTAATTTAATGACGTGTGTTGCAGTGATGGTCCTGTGGGGGGGACAAACCAAACCCCACTCTGACGCTCAGGAAGACGATCTTGAGTTTTCTGCAGCAGCACATGTACAGCAACCCCAGTCCTAAATCCAAGATGTGACTGGTCACATGACTTCAGACTGGACTCCGGTCACTTCTCCAACACCACCATGAGGAATCAGATTCTTCCAGACTAAACAAATGTCTTTGTTCTTACTATTAAAATGCACAAAGTAAACTGATTTAACTTAAATGAGCACAAGAATTTTAACTTAGGTTAAAATGCTGTTTTTAATTTTTTCTCGATACTTTAAATAATACTTATAATTGGGGATATCTGATATTGGACTCGAAAATTATGAGTTAGTATGGGAGGAAAATCATGTAATTTTCATTGGTCTGATAAATAAATTAAACCTAAATAACTTCAATAAATTAATGAAATTGCTTTGGAGTGTCACTGTTCTCACTCAGCAGACTTTTGGAAACCGTAAAAGTACTTCTAAAGCCACAAATGACAAAATCACTGAATTCGTACGTAATTCATTTGCATTGTTGTTGTTAATTTAGATGCTTTTAATTTAGATGAATTTTATTCATTGGATTCTCTCCACGACCACATTTATCAACATTAAGCTACTATACATGCATTAACCAAAACCTGTAAGTAAAATACTACAAGATAAATGGTGGAGAAAGATCAGAAAAGTTTTGAAAGGCACACCTTCATGAATCATTGTACATTTTTGACAGTAACAAGAGAAAATTAAGTGTTCAATCATCTGTCCAGTAGAAGAGTCTGAATACTTTCCACCAGTCGAATGGTTGGTTGGCTAATGGGATAATGAGGCAGGAGCTTCTCCTCCGCACATGACGGCTTCACAAAGTACCTGGAGGACAGAAACAGTTGATCCTTAGCTCATTTGCCCAACAGATAGTGTGAAATTCCCAGTCTACGCTATGATGTTTACTGTTTGAGATGTTGTAAATACAATACTTCTCTAGAGGCCTGCTAAAAGCCTCAAAAATTGAATTCCATCAAATCTGATTTGATAAAACTTGTGGAGATGATACAGTTTTAACAGATTCTGGAGCGACTGCTCTTTGCTTCTGCCTTGAAAAGTCCTAAAAGTCGAGCGGCGAACCTGAATTCCTCTCTGAAGTGCGACCGCAGGTGCTGAGCCAGCAGGCTGCTGTGCTGCAGGCAGCCCAGCAGGAGGTGGCAGCGTTGGAACAGCACGACAGACTGAACTGGACTCAGGAAGGATTCCTGCGGGCCCGACAGAACCAGCACCACCCGCTGGGCTTGGTAACCAATAAAGGATAACTGCAGGGGAGAGATACGGCCAGTGTGGTCTTTATCGTTGTCGTAGATGAACAGATGTTACAGACAGAAGTGCCGACTGTCATAGAGGTGACCTTTACCAGGTGAGGATGGGGCTGCAGGAAGCTGAAGATCCAACCCACAGACAGAAAATTATCGGCAGGGAAACACCTGCCGGTCTGAAACAGAGAATCACGGCAGGGCAAATATGACTGTCCGGGTACTACATGTGCATAAATGGATTTGAAAGGAAAAAAGGATGAAGCGTTAACCACTGACATCTAGAATAACTCGTATCTATCACGTTGTATCCGGGTCGCATCAGAACTCACCTCGTGGCCTAAAAGCAGAAGCTCAAAGAGCAGAGAGCAGGCGGCATCCAGATACTCGGTGAGTAAAGCCTGAAGCTGACAGAGACGTGACTTTTATAAACACATTCAAAGCAGAGCGCAGCACAAGTTCATGAAGGCAGTAAAAGGTTCACCTCTGAGTCCACCGGAGATCCTCGGCTCAGGAATCGTAGTTGTGGATCACAAATCAAGGCAAGAAGCATTCTGGAGGCTAAAGAACCGCTGTGGAGAGAAATCAGAACCACAAGAGAGGATTTTTAGTGTCTCATCACTTTTTTTGTACTTGTATTAAAATGAAGCAACAAGATTATTTTGCCGCTCCAGTTCTGTAGAAGCTACTTTCATTTTCAACTTCATAACTCAAAGTCACCCATAAACACCTAAATGTCACTTTAAATCATATTTAAAGGATGCTGAAGAGAACCCTCATACAGCTGAAGAAAAATACCTCATACAACATAGATATTAATTGCAAATAATCGTCCATAAAAGAGCCCTTATAATAGGACCCAATAACACACATGCAAAAGACGCGTTTACTTTTCGGCAGAGAGCAGGCTGGTTCTGGCTGCTTCGATCTCCGTCTCCCTGAACATGATGGCAAGCGTCTGGACAATCAGGGTGCTCAGTCTGAAAAATAAAAATCACAAAAAAATACCACTCTCTATGCAACTCAAACTGTGTTTTTATGTAAAACTGAGCCACTTAGAGCTCAGTCTGTCCTTTTCCTAACATAAGCATAAATTCATACATAACCGAAATGAGATGATGTACGTATTTCGCCCTCATAGTTCCCATATAAAACCACTGAACTGCTCATACTGTTTGTTTAACTGTAATTTTTAGTTCAGGGGTTCTCCCTTTAGGTGTGGAGGGAGTTGGGAGACGGCAAGAGCTACGTGATGCTTCCAAAAGGAAGGAAAAATTCCTTCAAATGAATTTAAAACTGGTATTTTAACAGAAATAAAAAAGAAAATGTTCTCAGAGCCAGCATTGTTTAACTGGAAGTCCTGACTTTTACTTGACAGACGTCACCAACCTCAGACTGACAACCTCACACTCTTTTTTTTCTCTCTCGCCCACACACACGCACACACAAACACACACACACACGCACACACACACACACAGAGGGAGAGAGAGAGAGAGAGAGAGAGAGAGAGAGAGAGAGAGAGAGAGAGAGAAAGAGACTTACAGTAGCTGATCTGCTGTGTAAACCCCACTGAGGCCCTCACAGCTGTGGAAACAATCCTCCAGAGTCTGAACCAGGAAAACACACACCTCTCTGGACTGAAACACACAACAACAAAAACACAACTTCTTCACTCATCAGAAACCATCTGCGACAGTCATATTTCTAGCTACTTTTCCAGATAGGTATACCCCATTGAGGTTCTTTGTTTTTGTTATCACACAGGGAATCATCACGCATTTCACTCCTCAACATTTTCTGGTTCGACAGTGAACATCTCACCCTCCAGAAGAGTCTCCGTAGCGAGACGTTGCGGTGAGCGGCTGTTCGCAGCTCCTGCAGAAGCAGGTACAAGCTCTCCACGCTGATCCCGTCCTGTAGGAGCTCTGAGCTCAGCTGACTGAACAGGTGAGCCGTCCGCTCCATGCTGGACAGACATAAACCTCAATTAATTTATTTACATCCCACAATAATACCAACACAGCGTGACCCTGCCAGTTATGGGTATCACATGTTCACTTCCTGGCTGGTGACATTTGCCACCAGGGGGCTCTTGCAAGATGAAAACGACTTAAGAATATTTAATCTTTGGGTTTCAGCAAGAAAAACATGTTTTGTTTTTGTTTTGTTTTTTTAAGTAGAAAAGGTCAGGAAACATACAAAATTATGTAGAATAACAGAAAAAAACAAACAATAAGAAATGTGTTAAATAAAAGTTCAAGGGGCAAGTGTATTGACATATAGACATTTAGATGTCATGTGACTTTTATTTTCCAGCAAATCTGTGAAAGAATACCACTTCTGATCACATCAGTCCAAGCTTCTGTGGCATCTCAAATCACACACATGAAGAAAAAAATGAACTTATTGCACATGCACTAAGTAAGTATTCACATTTTACAATCTGTCATACACCAAACAGTGACTTTACTTTAGACCAAGTGCATTAATAAACTGTAAAAAGAGGGTATGCTTTTAAACTTTAAATGGAAAGGATGAATCAACTTCAAAATGCAAATTACATATTGAAACAACATGTTTACCGAGTAAGGATATGTCTTTACTGGTGCATAGAGAGTAGATCTACTGTGACAAAAGAGTGACAATACTATGCTAATGAGTGGGCGGACATATCTTGTAATACCACTTTGTCCCACTAGAGGTGCATTTTGGTTTCTCTTACACCAGGGACTGTGATATCCTGCCACCATGTGGTCAAAAGTGGTGTTAGTGCAGAGCATGGCTTTTAATGGAAAGGCAGAAAACTACTGTAAAATTTGCTCCATTATTCATTAAAAGTGTTCATATGGATTTTTATAAGTTTGTTTTGTTTTTACCTGATGGGAGGAGCAGAGGATGATGCAGTGCACCTTCTTCTGTAGAGTGAATCTAACAACAGCGTGGACCTCTGAACACAAGACAGAGAGTAGATCCTCAGAGGAGGTAAAGGAGGAAAAAATAACAAAAATAAAACATTCCTTATTGTGAAAAAAGCATTGCTTAGCTTGACATTTCCTTTGTACATATTCAATAAAAATATCTGACCTAACTCATTAAAGGAACCTTGAAATTACAAATAAAAAACGCTTTCCATTTCTTTGAGGACAGAAAATACTCAAATAACTAGTTTAAATACAGTTCTCTCTGTTGTCAGGAGAAATTATGTAACTTTGATATAGTGGAAAAAAAGAGCTTGATTTCATCCAATTTTTTGATCAGTCACAGTGCAACTTGTTAGTGTAACTTTCTGTAAAAGCCAGCTCAATGGGAGACGAAGGAATATACTGATATCCCTGCTTTGACAATAATATTTGAGACTTGAACATGGTCTGCAGTTCTGAATGAAGAAATGAACATAACCCGGTCTTCAATAACGCTGTCCTACAAGTTAAATGCACAACCAGACTGATTCTTCAAATGTCTCTCTGTTTCCACTTACAATAATGTAACTGTTCCACGAGCTTTGCAGATGGAGGTAAAGTCTGGATGTCTGTGAAACAGCGTAAAGATGCAGCTCAGCCTCCCTCTCCTCCTCACCGCCCACGCAGTCTCGCCTCAGCAGCCTTGACAAAGCCGAGCCGATCCTCCGCGTCACCTGGAGCATCACACCAACACAGCACAGATAAACTTCCCTTTACTGCTTTGTTTCAGGGAACAATTAAACTGCAAGTTGCAGGTTGTGCCATAAACAAAGTTTGTAGAAAAAGTTCACCAGAAAGGTTCACTTTCTGAGTGTGACAACCCATCATAAAGCGCGATATTTGGGAGTGGCTGTGCTTTATTAGTATGCACTACATTTTTAACTTCAATTTATTATGCATTCATTTTTAAAATCTTTCATACCTGACTGCTGTCAATCACCTTCAGACTTCCTTCTGAGAGTGATGAGGGCGAGGCGGGGGACTCGAAGGGTGAGTAAAAAGACGGGGGCTGAGAGGGAGGGTGTGGGACCCTCGGGAGCCCCAGTGTCTCAGGGTTTGGACAGGAAGCAGAGCGGGTGGCCTTCAGCACCGGGTGGAGCTCCTCCTTCATCCACTGACTGAGACCAACAAAAGAAAGGGTTGTAAGAAGTTTCATTGGCTTTATTTGCTCCCGTTCATTTTTTTTCATGTTGTGGATAACAATGTAGTTAGTGCTTTTATATTATTATTTAATTTATTTGATGTGTGATAGTTTCATCTGACAATCCCAGACGCTGCTGATGATTTGGCTTGTGTGATGTTGGGAGAAACAACTCCATCAATAGTCTCAACCAGATTCTAAACATTTTCCCCTTTTTTAAGGTAATTTCATCAAAGACGTTGCCGCTTACAAACATATGTGAGCTCCCAGCTGGTGTCCATGTTCATTCTGGTTAGTGAGCACTTGACAGCTGGTGTTCTTGCAAGATTTGCAGGTTTGTCTACCACCACAGTTCACAGGATGCTCATCGCTATAGAAATGCATCTGCGTGAGTGTTTAATGACATCCCAGAGGTGCAGCCGATAAGCTCCAGACAGCATTCACACTTTCTGCTGTTTACATCTCACACATGAGCTTTTTGCTGTAACCAGGCAACAATTCAGACTTTAGTGACAGTAAATCTGTTTGCATTTCCTTTCTGTCGTCTCTTGACAGTCAACAACCTGTTTCCTGACTAATACTCAGAAGGACGACAAGATGATGTAATCCCAGGTGATGGTACTTAATTGGAAGGCTAAAAAAACGTAGATACAAAGTCAGTGCAGTTACCTAGGTCTGGGGGTATCACATGAATTTATAAAATTCTATCCTAATTAGCATATAACTAGGACATTATTAATTAACTATCATTAAAAATTTTGTCGATCATGTGGAATTTGAACATTATAACGAAGTCTTGAAGCAATGCACTGAATTTGACTGTTCAAAAGCTACCAGCAGGGGGCGCAATTTATTGTGATTTAACCAATAGGCTTTGGACCACAATGCTACTGTAGAAATCAGAAAAAAAAAAAAAAAAAAAAACATGAAGAGAGCAAAATGAAGCTTGGTGTGGGAACATTTTACAGTTAAAAATAATAAAGTTTGTTGTAAATATTGCAGCATTATGTACACAAAACACAATAACCACCCCAGCGATGTACCACTTCAGTGACATTGACATAAAACCTCCTCCTCTGCTCAACCAACCATCATCACAATGCTGGCAGTAAAAGCTGCAGTGCTAAACAGGGAGAAAAAAATAAAACAAAGGCATTCTACAAAGTGATTGAAATAGATATGCAGCCCATAAATATTACTGAAAGCAAAGCTTTTCGATATCTTGTTAATTTAATAAACCCGACAACAGTATTCTGTCACAGTACATCATCACCAGGCTCCGTAGAGTCTCGGTACAAATAACCGAGGCAAGAACTGTCCAAAATCTGACAGAGTTCCTGGAACCATAGATCCAATAGAAGAAGCATTCAGTCACATGACTCATTGGTTTCTGAAGGCTGGTTTTTCCCAATGGGAACACGCCCACCACATGTCAAAGTTAGCTTTGGCTCCGGCTCCTTCAGCAGAACCCCGCTGAAATATCTCCAGAGCTGCTGACAGACATGTATAACAGAATATGCTGTTTAACGGGTAGCACATGTTAGTCTCAATAAAACAAGTGAGACTAATACGTAGGAAGTTCCTGGAAGTTCGATGGTTGGTGTTTACCTGGAACCACAGACTGTTGGACCACCACAACAGCAGAGAGCAACCTCACCACCGCCTACCACTACAAACTCACTTTCCACTTTCTTTCCACTTTTTCTCTACATTCACTGCAGCGAGATTTCCCAGGCTGGTGAAGTTGGCATGGCAGTATCTATGCATACCTGCAACATCAGTACTGGCAGAGCAAGTGTTTTCTACGGATGGAATTTACAGTCACTAACCTGAATTCACGTTTCACACCTGAGCTTGTTGACATGCAGAAAGACATAAATCACCTGAGGAAGTGATGTGGCTCTAAAAACACGATAAGTGACCCAAGCAAAGTCACTCAACTGTTAAACTGTCTGCCAAACTCTCCTTTTTTTCGTGTACAGGTATTGCACATTTGTGTGCTGTGGAGGTGTGGCTTCAGAGGCATGTCAGATAGAAGTGGGTTGTACTTTTCAATAGCGTATTTCTAAACTCTCATTGTCTATTCCTTTTTTTTCTCATTGTCTCTTCCTGATTTTTCCAACATTACCAACACACAAGTGCTGAGGAGAACTCACTGCTAACAGAAACAAAAAAAGAGTCCTGACTTCCCACATTCTTCAAGTACATGAATGCAACATGATATGGAATTGTGGGTGGAGTTAAATGTCAGGATCAAATATGGCTTTGTGATGTCACAGCATCCTGTAACTCTAAAGAGGTTGTTTAGGTTGACCCTATAGTAGGATTGTGTTTTGTTTTTTTAGTTTTTGAGTTAACATCACATTAGACACCCAAATAAATTCTCTCAAACACAAAAAAGTAATATTTTTTGTAATAGATCCTCTTTAAGTATAAAATGAATATTATAGTGATACTTATATAACCACATAAAGAACAGCGGTCCTACACAATTTTTGTGATGTTTAACATATTAATATTAAATTCTTTAAAATGCTCTCTGTAGTAAACATACATTTTTATGATACTTATAGCGGAGGCACTTGAGCAGGGTTGCCTTTTCTGTAAATAAGTAATGAGCTACCTGAGATGCTGCTGAGGGTTATTCTACACTCCGGTAGTGACACAGCTTTCATGTAACACATATTTAGAACACATGCAAATTTAAACTAGTTTAACCACCAACAACACACAAAAAGGCTTTTTTCCCCCCTTCAACTTTAACTTCCCGTCTTGAGTCACTCTCCTGCAGACCTGCAGACAAGAACAACTGTAAAGCTTTTACAGCTCTCAGTTCGTCTGTCTCCCTGACTCCCACACAGTAACTATTCTGCACAGACAGAAGAAGAATTCATTCATAAAAAGAGGCACGCCACCTCCTTTTCATCAGCAGCTCCAACAAATCAAACTAGGGGGGAAAAAAGTCATATTGAGGTGGTAGGAACTGGATGTATATTGGGGTAATCTCCGGGTGGTGATGTAAACAGGACTCACCTTTCTGCAGCAAATCCTGTTGTGGACAGAGACACAGTCTGGTTAGGATTACAGGTAAAAATTTCAGGACAAAGTAATACAAGACATGAAGGACACATGAGCCTCACTGTCTTCTTTTATAGCCATCACTGATTTTCCGCATGATTAAAACCAACAACTGAAGGCGCAAATAGGTAAATTTACAGTATTAATTTATGCCTTTAAGTAAAATAAAGTAGCCCTAACAAGTCTGCCTAACCTAAAACACCCACATCTACTGAAATGTAATCAAAAATGCCTCCAATGTATATACATAGCTTCAAAATTTCAGATGAACACTTTACACAAATTGTATACACATATTTATCTGCTGATATGAGTGATTTTATAACAGTGTTAAAGCAGAGAGACAATTGCTTCTACCTTTTAAGGTGTGTGGAGTTGTTGGGCAGTGACTGGCTCTGCGAGAGGGTGGGGCTCTTGGTGGAGGCCCCGCCCCCCTCTGACTCCTCAACCAATCACGCCTCTTCCCCATAGGTTTGTCAGTGGTGTAGCTGATTCGTATATGTTGGCAGCGTTCCCGGTCTTTGGGACTGAGGAACTCTGGGAGGTCGTTTACCTACATAGGTGAAATAGAGAACAGAGTGGATCCAGTAAAACTATTAAAGCAGCACAAATGCACTTTTTTTTTTTTGACCTCAGCGGAGGTTAAGTCACTTTTACAACACTGCCCGACATTTACACTACTTTTGTGTCTTAACTCAGTCACTGCCCAGTTTTCTCTTCTTGTGTCCCTCAGTTGTCTCTGCCGTGATGTCCACTTTAACTCTGTCATCTAGTTTCATTGCTGTTGTAAAGTGATGCGGAGTTAATGCAAGAGATAGCCTGAAGGTCATCCAAAGTTACTTTCGCTCCTTTTTGTAGTAGAGGACATGAGAGTCAGATAACACTGACTACAAGTCATCCAATATTCCTTCAAATAAAAAGAAACTATTATGTTACCATGACAAAAACTATTTTGTGCAGCTATACATACATGCATACATATATATATATATATATATATATATATATATATATATATATATATATATATATATATATATATATATA
>JAOWBL010005252.1:0-10379 GCA_028564865.1 Zenarchopterus dispar
AAAAGATAAAACACGTTTCTTTTTTTGTATAGTTCCTTTTGGCTCTTTGTATAATAAACTTCATTCTGTTTTGAAAGCAATTTCATTTAATTTTTTTTTTTTTAATCTTTGAGAAAATGTTTAATCCAGTGTGTTTGGTGAAAGGATGGTTTTTGTTGGCTGGTTTTTGTGGAAGAATATTTTCTTTATTTGTAACTCCTGATAAGTGCATTTTCTCATACGAGCCAAAACGCTGCCGTTATCCGCGATAAACATGCACACATGTGGAAACTGCTTCCCACAGTGGACTTCGTAGTAATAAAGAATTGTTTTTTATTTAGACGCAATTCTAAAAATGAATAATGATAAAGTGTTGGACGCCTGTGGAGCAGTTAAGATCTTTAACTGAAGGGGGACTTTTTATTTATTTATTTCTGATTTGCGTCCTTTGATTTCTCCGTGTGATGTGTTTACTGATTAGGAAACTTATTGATCGCTGGTCACGTCAAGTCAAGCTAAAAATCGATCGATTCTAGCAGTCAAACCTGTCAGAACCTTTGATCCAAAAAAAGTTGTGAATTGTGAACCGTCATGTGGAGGTTTGTACAAAAGTCTTTATTTGAATTAAAACAGCCATTTAAGTGCGGTTTGTTTTCTCTGATCTTTAGATACTTTATTTTTTTAATTCTAGTGTATTTGACGAAAATATTTCATTTTTTGAAGCATCCTGTAGAGATTAAATCACAGTTAATAAAAGATGGAGTCTTTTATTTCTGCTCTCAGTCCCCTTTAAGACTCTCAGGAGCAGCCGGCTGCTGATTGGACGACCACCTGCGGCGGTCGGTGGGACTCGAGTGTGTGTGTGTGTGGGTGTGAGATACCTGTGCGAGGCTAGTCGAGTGTGTGTGTGTGTGTGGGTGTGTGTGTGTGTGGCTAGTCGAGTGTGTGTGTGTGATACCTGTGCGAGGCTAGTCGAGTGTGTGTGTGTGTGTGTGTGTGAGATACCTGTGCGAGGCTAGTCGTATGTATGTGTGTGTGTGTGTGATACCTGTGCGAGGCTAGTCGAGTGTGTGTGTGTGTGTGTGATACCTGTGTGAGGCTAGTCGAGTGTGTGTGTGTGTGTGTGATACCTGTGTGAGGCTAGTCGAGTGTGTGTGTGTGTGTGAGAGAGTGTGTGTGTGTGTGTGTGATACCTGTGCGAGGCTAGTCGAGTGTGTGTGTGTGTGTATGTGTGTGTGATACCTGTGCGAGGCTAGTCGAGTGTGTGTGTGTGTGTGTGTGATACCTGTGCGAGGCTAGTCGAGTGTGTGTGTGTGTGTGTGATACCTGTGCGAGGCTAGTCGAGTGTGTGTGTGTGTGTGTGTGATATCTGTGTGAGGCTAGTCGAGTGTGTGTGTGTGTGTGTGTGATATCTGTGTGAGGCTAGTCGAGTGTGTGTGTGTGACACCTGTGCGAGGCTGCAGCCCTGCAGCAGCAGCAGGTACGGACAGTCGTGAGGAGGATGAATGGAGTACTGTGTGGTGTTGTCGTCGCTACTCTCCGTCTCCTCCCTCTCCGATTCCTCTCCTTCCCGCTCGCCCCTCGGCCTCGACAGACTGAGGGCTTCTGTTTTGGCCCCCGACCCGCCGCCGCCACCCACCCCCTCGGAGGGGGCCGCGAAGCCGTGAATGGGATTCTGTTCTGGGTCCGCTTTGAGGGGCTCGTAGCCCGGGACTGAAGGGCGGTTCAGGCTCTCGGACCGATCTTTGACGGGCGGGTCGTGATCTGAGTTACGTTGGGTCTCTGTGTCCAAGAGGTCCATTTCACTTTTACTCCTCCACAGCTTGTGGGCCCGACCCACAGTCCTTTCCACAAGCGTGGAGGAAACTCTGGAGCGGCTCTTCTGCAGCTTACGGGCCTGAGCATTGATGCCTAAGAGGGATATAAACAAACAAAAAAAAAAAGATGGGACATTAGGTACAGAGGTGGTGGAAAGTGATGATAAGAGCAACACCCAAAAAAGGTGAGGCGTGCGAGTGTCGGGTCATTAAAACACCGCGTACTCACGCCAGAGTCAACAAGCAGAAGCCCCACACAGGAAGCAGACCTCAGTGGAAAGAAAGACAGCGCTCATGGAAATAAAATTAAAAAAAAAAAAAGAGAAAAGTTTACCCTCTCAACAGGCTTCCACAAACCCACACTGATAGAAGAGCATCACACGCTGGGTCATTCATAAAAGCCAAACACACAACAGGACACAGCTCCACCACAACCGCAGCTGTGTCAACCACAGCTGGGGCCCACAGTGGAAACCGTCACAGAGCTGACAGAGCGGGGTCCACCCGGCACCTTCACAGCTCCCCGTGGCGTTTGCGTCATTTATCAGTGGAAAGTTCAGCCTCTGTCATACCCAGGTTTAAAAATACAACTGGAGCAAATGTTTTTAAACGTGAGAACTTTATAGAGTCGGCGTTAAAAAACAGGGCGTGCAGCCGGGAGAGGTTTAATTACATAACAAAGCATGTCTGCAAATTTCATTAGGTTACAACTTGTAACATTTTAATGGCAGTCAAAATAAAGTCCAATTTTGTCAAAAAGATTAAAAAGAAAAGGAAGGGGAAAAAAGGAATTTGTGAGGCTTTGGCTGGTTTTCACTGGAAAAAACAGCAAACCACAATTTATTGTGAGAACTCAAAAACTGGCTTTAATATTGAAAATGCCTCGTTTAATCATAAAGAGGCATGTTCCAGGACATGTAGACGTCCTGGTTCAGGATGTGGTGGTGAAGGATCAGTCCCCACCCCGAGGCTGAAGCCTACCAGCCGTGATGGTGTCCTTCTCCTTGGAAGTCTTCTCCTCTATCAGGCTTCGCCTCTGGATCTCGAACCGTCTGGCCAAACCTTCTCTGGGTTTCCACAGGGACTGCAGGAGCAGAGGTTTCTCGTGGTCGCCCAACACCCGAAACCCTTCTGTTCTCCACTCGTGGCTGACGATGGAGCCGATGGTGTCACAGAGGACGTAGGACTCGGCGTCCTCCTTGCTCTGGCCATACCTACGTGAAATGATTGACAGCTGGAATAAAAACATATCCTCTTAAAACACAAAGACTTTAAGAAAGTCATACTGGAGGCGGAAAGTACATATAACAGTCCCAGGCTACATAAAACAACCGAACAAACCCTCTGTGACGTCACCCAGACACTTTCTGAAGCGCTTTTGAAGACTGTTTTTCGTCATACTGGGCGGCGCCATGTTTAAACGAGCGGCGCGAACAGCCACGAGGACACGCCCACCTCACGTCAATCAAAGTTAGCTTTGCTCCCGGCTTCTTCAGAGTTAGCTTTGCTCCCGGCATCAGACGTTTACAGTCGGATATACCGTTTAACAAGCTCTTGATAGTAAAATAAAAAAATACTGTCGTGTTTAGCGGACTCTGGGTTTGTTCAAATGGCTGGTTGCGTCGTTACGTACAGTAACATGACGTTTATGGATACGTGGCTAGCCATTGGCTGAACGATTGTCAATCATTTTATAAATAAATGTATTGCTTTAAATAAATTTTCCTGGCGTGATTACAAAAAAAAAAAAAAAAAAATCACCCTTTACCGTTGACATGGATGTGAAATCAAACAATTAAGACCAAAGCAGTTTTTTGAACCAGGTTGTAAATATATTTATTTCTGCTCTAAAGTCAGACATTTTAACATGGGAGTCAATAGAGATTGACTCATTTTTGGAGTCAACCTCTAGTGGCCAGCCGAGGAACTGCAGAAAGTCGTATGACGTACTTCTGCTTCATGAAGCACCCATGGAGATGCTACTTCCACCTTACACACCTCTATTTGAACGGCTTTCATAGGAATGCTGTAAGGGCCCCCCAAGAACAACTTAACATGCTCTTGCGCCATACTTACATGAACATAGTCCGTTGTTTTCTTAGGTTGTTCCTAAGGTGAGTACCTTAGGAAAAATTGTCGTCAGCTCTGCAATGTGACCTTTCATGGCACGTTCGTAGAAAATCATGGACATGACCATCGACCTGGCCACGAACCTATGAACAGGCTACGAACGCTGGATTCTTATAAAGCTGCCTTAAGAAGGCTGTAGGAAATGGTCCAAAAATCGTTGGTAGAGTGTTTGCAGCCGCTGGTACGGGTCATTGTGACCGAGGGTTTAGTAAAATATAAATGACTCTGCTCTGTTAGGTCTGTCACAGGTCAGAGGTCATACACTACTAAGTGCTGAGTCGTGAATCTATGACAGCTAAGTACTTGCTGTGCCGGCTGCCAATCAAAAGCTCAAATCTCAGATTTTGCTTCACTCAGACATAAATCACCTTCAGGCCTCCGAACCAGAAGTATTTGAACAGATGAAGAGTCGTAACGTTTATTTTAGGTACAGGATATAAAAATGACAACTAAATCTCACCGCTCTGGTGGGGAGTTTTCCTTGAAATACGAGAATAAGGATCTACTGTGTCCTCAGCCGGTTGTATTAATCATTCCATTATGTTTTTGGGTTAAAGTGAAGACGGACAAACCGAGGCTGTCTCACAGTCCGGCGCTGGACGTCTCTCACACACAAGTCTGTGGTTTCCACCAGACCCTTTCCAAACTATTAATTGAACAACTTGGCACTCGCACACGGTGCTGCAGTCGCAAGGAGCAGAGCGACGCTCCAAGTCCACATTGTTCATCTGAAATCACACCAACGTGAGCCGGCTGATCTTTCATCGGCTGCCAGAGCGTCATGAGGAACAGCGCCGGCTGCTTGGATAAACAAAACACCGTAGGTGCACGAGGGACACGTGAGGACACATGTGGCGAGCAGACCTGCGGACCAGACCACACATGTTCTCACCGTTCTAGGGCCTCCTTGACCAGCTCCTTGGCGCTCGAGTGCGTGGTGGCCAGGACGCTCTTGTAGTGGGCGCCTTCGCAGATTTCGTTTCCGAAGATCTTGAGGATTCCAGGGGCGGTTATCTGGTTGGAAAGCTCGGATGGGTCGTCTGCTGGTAGAGTATCCGCAGAGAGCACTGCAAAAAATAAAAAAAAAGAAAGAAAAAGAAGAAGTTTTGATGCTGGAGCTCAGCGGTTGTTCATGTGGTGGAAATACGGTCTGATTGAAGGCTATATTTCTAAACTTGGGTACCAGTTGACCAGTCAGAGGTCTGGAAGATGCATTAGTTTACCGTATTTTTTAGACTATAAGTCGCACTTTTTTCATGGTTTGGCTGGTCCTGCGACTTATACTCCGGAAAATACGGTAAAAGTGAAAGAAAGAGTCAGAAGTGATGGACAATGGTGAGGTTTAGACGGATGATTTTAAGGGCTTAAAAGTGAAAAAAAAAAATTAAAAAAAAAGCTGGTCTGGCCATCCAGAACATATTCTCTTTACAACATAAATCCATTTTCTACACCCGCTGGTTCCTGTACAGGGGGACGGGGGTCTGCTGGAGCCCATCCCAGCTCATAAAGGTGATAGGCAGGGGTACACCTGGACAGGTAGCCAGTCCATCGCAGGGCCACATACACAGACAACCATCCACACTCACAGCTACAGGTAATTTAGAAATGTCAATCAACTTAACAGACATGTTTTTGGACTGTGGGAGGAAACCGGAGAGAACCCACAAAAACACAGGGAGAACATGCAAACTCCACACAGAAAGACTCCTGCCGGGCCGGGAGTCAAACCAACAACCTTCTTGCTGCGAGGCAACAGTGCTACCCACTCAGCAGACGCAGAAGAAAGCACATCTGCATCAAAGAGTCAAAGCATGTGACGGCACCCTCATCCCATTGGGCTGGTACGTTCTGTACCGGTGGAAATGGCTCTGAACTTTGGCGAAGTGGAAGAGTACGACTGGCCAAGCTGGGAATGAGTAAAGCTGGAGAGATAAGTCTCTTGAAGAGTTCAAGCCCAGTGCCTTCCCCTTTTCACCATCGCTTCCTGGTCACCTCGTTTTATTGTCTTCTTTGAAGGCAACAGGTGATACGTCGCCGTTAAAAAGCCACATAGCTTCAACACCACCGAGCTGACAGATAATAAAACCATAGCGACGTACTGCTTCCCTTCCTGGCCTGGACGGTCCGCGATGACTTGAGTCCCGCGGTCAGCGCCATGGAGTCGGAGATGGGGGCTGGTCTGCGGAGGAAGACACCAGAGAGGCGGTTGCTGTGGCGACGGATGCGACTCTTGCTGGGCTGTCTGACGGCCACCTCCTCGGCTAACCTGCAGGTGGATGATCCGGACCTGAAGAATGGATAACCACAAAAAAAAAAAAAAAGTCAATTAAAAATCAAGGTAGATGAAGTTTTAGCAGTTTGGTTTTTTGTACTTCAGAACACGAGCTGGAGCTGAAACCTGAAGCAAAGGCAAGTTAAAATAAGTGTCTATGGTTTGGTCGGTCTCCAGCTCTGCTGCCGTCCACCATCTCTCTCAGAGCATAACTGAAATAATAAAGCGTTGTTCCCTCCTGACCGAGCCTCTAAGCCTCTTACAGCTGTGGTTCAAGGCTTTCTCAGCAGTTACGCCACACTTCCTGGCGCAGGATTTAACAATTTTGAATTCTGGTTCTGGTTCGTGATGCTGGTGAGAACCTGGGATATAAAGATATTACAGAGGAATAAACTTTTTTTATAGACCACAAAACAGAAATTAAGGGTGGATCATGATATTTATGTCGTGTTTTAAGAGATTCAACTGTGCTTTTACATTCAATTAAAGTAGAAAACTGATTTGAAAAAGAAAGAAGTGGATCAGCTTGTAATAACTGCCAAACTCTTCCTTTCTGATGGTAACAGCCACGTAGATGTTTCACTGGCTTTTTCCAAACTGGGGACTTTAAAGGTAATATTATAACCTCATAAATTCAAGTATATTGAGAAACTGCTTCGTCTAATCAAACTGGATTACATTAATTTAACTTGAAGTGAATGAAACTTCGTCTGTAAAGCTTCTTGAGATTTCTGTGAATTGAAGCCAAATTAAAAAAAACTAAACAAACCTGATCTGAACATGTGCCCGTTTTGTTGGTACTCACTGCTGAGGGCCATCGCTGCTCTTCCTTCCCAGCCTGACAAACCGTCTCCTGGAAGAAGCTGCAGGGAAGCTGGGGGCTCCTGGAGGGAGAGCCTGCAGCTCGGAGGAGGAGGATCTGTTCATCTCATTCATTCCCGCCTGATACGTTTGAGTGTTCCTGCTCAGCTCCAGCTGCTCCACATGTCATCTAGAGTCGTTCGCCTGATCCATCGGGGGGGTACGGAGATGATCCATCCAGCACCAGCACCAGGAAGCCTTCCAGCAGCTGCTGCTGCTATCCGGAGCAGGCGCTGCAGATGTTTCCAGCCCTAAACCAGCTGTTGGGAGCTGCAGTAGATGGGCTGGTCTGTCCAACGAGGGAGGCTCCAGTTACAAGTTAACCCTTTCTCCGGCTGAAGTCTGGACCATGCTGCGGGCTTGTTTGCGTGGAAGATGATGGACGACTCTGAAAGATGAGAGATCCCCGTTTTCACAGCCAGAGCTGGATAAAAACTTCCCAGCATGCACGACTCCATCTTCTGGCTGCGCACACGTCTGACCTCAGAGGACTCCCATGACATATCAGCAACAACATTCAACAACAAAAAAAAGGATAGAAAATCTGTGCTTCACATCTGTTAAAGTGTGATTTATTGGAAGATTTGTCTGCGATGCAGCTCATTTTTTTGTATTATACGGAGTAAGAAAGACATTTTATTTCAGGATTTAAAGCCATTACGACCACATGAGGAGATATAACTCTGCTGTGTTAATAAAAGTGCCACTGCTGTGATGAATGGGGACGGTCCGGCACATCTCACTTGTCCTGGTAGAGGTGAACTTCCGTCTCTCACCAGGTGCTGACGCCTGAATTTTCCTGTGATGTGCTGCCATCATGTGGTCAGAAGTGGTACTGACGGACTTTGCTTTTTCTTTCAGTCAAATAAAGAACTATTTTGTCACCACTTCTTAAAGTGAGTAGATGATTTGGAGTTTGAAAATGTCGAACTTTGGAACAAAATAACTTAAAAATTTGACTTTGTTTTATTTTGAATTTTTTTCATCCTACCCCCCTGCTCCTCCTGAAGTCCAGTATCATTTCCTTTGTTTTTGTGGTGTTCAGTGACAGGTTGTTTACTAAACACCACCCCGCCAGCCCGCAGACCTCGTCTTCTCCTGAGATGAGCCCGACGATGAAGACTAAACGCTGTCACAAATGGCAGCTTCTCTGTAACTGAGGGGAGAAAGGTGTGAAAACAGCAGTTTGAATCACCAACATAAAACATTTCTGGAGCTGGGCTCCAGCACTCAGATTTCAGTCCAGACGGGAATTCATTTAGGTAGATTTAACTTTATATACACTGTCCTTGTAAGAATACTCAAAAAACTGGGTCTTTGAACTGGTTTTTACTTTGTGAGCACAAACAACAGTGAGACTTGGTGGAAGGAAGCTACTCGGTCATCTGCAGGAAAATTTCTGACATTAAAGAAAACTAATAATGGAAATTTATTTCATTTTTATTTTTTTACAAAGACAATAAAAATACAAACATATTCTTTTATCTATCCATCATCTTATTCCACTGCCAGAGTACGTGGAGAAAACAACTATTTTGTTTGAAATATATCCATTCATCCTGTTTTTAAGTGTTTTACCCTGTTCATATCGGCATGAAAATAACCCAGCTGAGAAACAACATACACACTCAAATTTAATCCTACAGACAATTTAAAATCACTAGTAAATAAAGTTGGGGTTTTGTTTGTTTGTTTGTTTTTTGGAAAGAGGAACAAAACCGGAGTACTGGAGAAAACCAAAAAGTAAAAATAAATAAACATAAGGGGTCAATGTTTACACTCTCAAACCAGGAACCGTCTCTAAGTACTCACCTTGGCGGTGCTTTATGACTGAAATCAGGAGTAAACTTGTAGTAAATTTAAATTTCAAAAGGCATTAACTTTGCTCAGGGGTTCCCAAACTTTTCCACGCCAGGGACCCCAAAACCCACAGACAATTCTACAAAATAAAGCAAAGAAACATTAACTTTTAGAATATATTTTCTTACTTTTACTCACTATTCAACAATTACATTTGTTCTTTTAAACACTGTATATTCACACTGAACACACACTGCTGCTCAACTTTTTTTTTTTTTTTTTTAATGCCTAGTTTCCCACTAATTTTCTGAGGCCCCCATAGTGCCCCCTGACGGCCCCCAGGGGCCCGGGGCCCCTACTTTGGAAACCACTGACTTAGCCTACTCTTTTCGGTTTTACTGATTTACACTTTGTGTGAAAAGTCATCTACAGATTTCATCACCTTTAATAAATGTTCTTTGGACAAAGCTTTTTCCTGAGGTGGGTCCTTTACCAGATCTTTCATGGCTACCTGACTGATCTGCGAAGGATCTTTCAGGTGGTTAGCCTGAAGGACATCCTGCCTGTTGGGTCACCCTGGAAGGATTTGAAAGGACTGGTCTGAATGGGCGGTGTGTTTACGCTCCTTAAAGGGCAACATAAGGCGTCACATAAGCGGGAAAAGAAGATTTTGATGCATAAACGTTTCTTGTTATATTTCTGGAGCTGTTTCATAGTGCACAAAACAACAATAGAGGCCGCCAAAGGGAAGTCGAAACACAATGAAAAGTAGATATAACATGGTGACGTGTAATATTTGCAAAGCTGTTTGAAAATACGCCTGTGCAGCGTTGCCATGACAACTCCGGGAATCTTAAACTCTTGTCCTTCGATCTGAGACCAAACTTTCTCCAGGATACACTGATGAATACTATCAAAGGCGCTTAAATAGCAGACTTTAAAAGACTTTGAGACACACCTTAAAATCAGCCTGGCTAAGACTTGGCTCAGCGATTCTTTGAACCTGTTTCTTTTCTTGTCACTGACGGCCCGTTGAGGGTTGCTCGAAGGTTGGCGGGAATCCGCTGAACCTTGATTTAAAACGTCTTTCTTAGGAGTGTTCCCTGCTAACGCCTGACGAACTCCAGCTTTGTCTGTGAAGTGGATGTGTTTTTGTTTCATATCGGATCGTCGACTTCTGTGTTTGTTAAATCAATAATTTCACTTACTCTCTCTCCGTCTTTTTCTTGACAGCAACCGTGTCTGAGGTAATATTCTTGTCGATTCTGTGTTCACAAGAAACAACAGTGATTGTTGTTCTTCCCCGCAGTGCAACTATCGGAACCTCTCCTAAAGCTATCCAAGTTTTTACCAAGATCTCGCCAGTAAACTGTTACTTAAATAAATCAGTTACGTCACACACATGACGTCACCAAAGAGAACCAACAACGCAGTACGTGACTCGTCCTGCGTACCATCGATCTATCTATCTATCTATCTATCTCTCTATCTATCTATATATATATATATATATATCTATA
>JAOWBL010005253.1:0-10379 GCA_028564865.1 Zenarchopterus dispar
GAGAGAGGGAGAGAGAGAGAGAGAGAGAGAGAGAGAGAGAGAGAGAGAGAGAGAGAGAGAGAGAGTTTTTTTAACTAAAAAGATTCATAAAGAAGATACATATCATTTATTGGCTGCCTGACCCCAGTGAAAAACTAGTACCTGACCTGTAATGTCTGTGTTAATTCGCTCATAAGTGATGGAGGTAACTGAGTTCTGGCTCTAAATGGGGACCAACTCAAGAGTAATGTTTCATCTTGAACATGTGTCTTGAAAGCTTTTGTGATCCTGAATTATGCCATTTGGTGTAAATATCAGGAAGAAAGAAAGATTCAAGAGTGTCTGGTTAAAATTTACTCAAATTTTAAAGTATTTTTGCTCTAAAAGGAATGTATTACTTACTTGCACAAAAGTTTCCTATTTTTTGTGCAACATGTGGTCTACAGTTCTTTAAATATCAAGAAGAAGGGAGATTTACAGTTATAGAAATGTCATAAACCTATGGATTGGTAGAATAAAGTGGAACCAGCATTACTACTAATGAAAAAAAAAAAGAATCACACGTTAATGATAATAATAAGTTTTACTTTTAAACAATTTCAAAAAGTTAAAATCATTTAGAAATTGCAGTTATAGAAAAAAAACTCCTTTTGCCCATCCACAGCCTACAGAATCATTTTTTCTGGTATCTACTGAGTTAACAGAAAAAGTGAAATACGAAATGAATATACACACTCCCTGATTTGCTTTGGTAATGGTTTGTACCATCTCAGACTTACAGTTTACCGCACTGGTAAAGGAATAAAAATGATCTTCTTTAATCTGTGTTTCCAAGGAACAGACACTTCAGGTGAGTGAAAAGTGTTTCAGTGAACTTTGACTCATTTCACAGCTCAGAGAGGAGTCTAGGTATGGCAGATGAACAAGCAGTTTTCACAAGCAAGTCCTTAGTTTCCCTTATAAAACCAACATCCTTGTTTGCATTTCTGTGCAGCAGAAACTGCTACTTCACAAAAACGCACTCAAAGTCACAATGTTCTTACAATCACAGTGGCAATTTTTAACACAAAAATGTACAGATTTAAAAAAAAAAAAAACCTTAAATCAGGCTGCATCCTTCCATATTTAAACATATATCTAACTAAGTCATGAAATCAGACTCTGACATTTGCTTTTACCTTCCACAGTAAAGTACAAATAAAGACGAAACAGAATTTAGATAAAATATTAGAACAGACTTTGACCACTGCCAGCAGAGCTCAGAGTCTATTAAGGTTAAGGAAACAAGATATTTTGTCCAAATACCAGGTTTGTCCTTTGTCATGACAGTGTGTCACATGAAATGAAACTTTAAATTCCAGACTCATTGCCTGATATGCTCCAAGCCCCTGCTATAACCACAATTCTGTTGATTTGCTGGTTGGATGTAGTAAAATGGGATAAACTGGGATGAAGCACAACTTTTATTTTCAGATTCAGCTTTGTTTCATGATAGTTGCACTAAAAGATTCAAAGTTTGCAAGCCCTTTAAATTGTTTGAAGTTATACATAAATAAATCACAGGCTTCCTCAAGCAAATGGGATAAAAATTACCAACACTGTTTGGGAGAAAATAATCTTTTGAATCAGGAACATCAATGTATAATCTTCTTCATAAAATCTTATAGTGTATATATTTCTTTTTAACTGTTTTACCAACACCCATCATAAAATTTGTATATATTAGTGTATGTTTTGAAAAGCTCTTTAAATTTGATCAACTTTTCAGTCTGGCATTGAAAACATTTTCGGTCAGTGGTTTATTTTATGAATGTAAAAACTAAAGTTAACATGCTAAAAAGTCCTATAACATCAATGCCAAGAGCTACTCGTTTGTTTGTTTGTTTGTTTATTTAATTATTTATTTATTTATTCATTCATTCATTCATTCATTCATTCCAGTTGTTGCCATCGCATGTTAGCATAATGACGTTTGGTTCAGACAAAAGAGCTGAGACTCAAGAACATTTTTACATATTTTCTAATAAAAATATATTCCATGAATTTCTTTTTCTTCTGTGTGCCCAGCAGATTTAAGGCTACAACCTGCTAATGCAACATCCAGTCTTCTCTGAAGGTCTTGTTTACCTGAATATACACTTACATTCAAGTGTTTTGATTTTAAAATGTAAAACATGTGTCACTACCCTAGCAAATTTGGCAGTTGGAAAAAGAAATGTTTTGGTCCTGTTTTCAGTTTTTAAAGACAACTGTTGCACTGTAACCTGGACGAACAGAACTGAAGGCATTTAGAAATGTCAAATTCCCTCAGTGGCTGCAGGATTTGTTTTTTTTGGTAATGCTTCAGTTATCCTTTCCCGATTCATCAAGGTTCTACTATATGACCATTACTGAAAGAGACTGAACAGAACTATCTTGAACAACAACAACAATATCTTGGAGACAGCAAACACTCCAGACTGTGTTGCTCTTGGTATCAGTTGTTATGCAGCTGAAATCTGCATTTAATATCACTGCAATTATGCTACCTACATGCACAGGAATAAAGCTGAGATAAGAGCAAATTTAACAAACATTACCAATGGGGTTTTGAGCCTGTTTTCACTCAAGAGTGCATGCTTAGTGACCATGGATGACTGTGTGATGTGTGTTTATGATGGAATAATCTGGATAGCTTTTTTTCTGACAAGAAGTTGAAATGCAATGGCTGCAATTATGCTAATTGGATAATTGGTCTTGTTTAATGAAGTTGTGTTTTAAATTGCTCTTGGCTGCAGGTTAACTAGTCTTTGAGAAGCCCAAACTTTCATCAATTTAGCTCATTTTTGTTTCTTTGTCTAAACCCATTGTTACCCACAAGCCACCAAAAATCACAATTTCCTACATAAATGAATACTTTCAAAGACTGGTTATAAACCTTAATCTTCATTTTGAACAACCGCAAAAGTTCTGATTTAAAAATTAAAAAAAAGATTCCTTTTCTGCAAAAGGAAAAGATCTGTTAGGTATTTATTTATCTGTGTTGTTTTGTTCAGAGTCATTTTGAGAGTAAAGAGACATGCCTCCCTCATCACTACGTTGGTACCTTGTCTGCAATTAAGGTGACAGTTTCTGGTCAACTCTTATCTAGCTGCGCATGTAGAGCCTTATTAGGCCCAAACGGTGCAGCTTCTGCCAAAGTGCCATCTCCATGCGCAGGTCATGGTTGATGAAGAAGGCTACTGGGTGGTAGATGTTGTCGTAGTAGTGATCAGAGTAGTTCTTGTAGTCTGGAGTCATGAAGCCATATGCGCTCACCTTAGGAAACCAAGGAGAAACAAACAAAAAGTCTTCATTAAAAACTCAAATTCTGATCTCAACTAAACATACAGATGGACATTTCAATAATGGAGCACATTGGCTTCATGTTTTGACTTTTCCTTTTTTGCCATTTCTTCTGCAGACAAATTGAAAAACAGGTTTTGGGCAGTGAAACAAGCAGTGGATCTGAGAGATATTTGCACAAGTGTGCATAAGGGTCACAGTTAGGAGACAACACAACAGCTGCCTCTGCAAGCTCAGTGGCTGGGAAGATTCCCACATATATCAGGCAGGTGCAGTCTTGTCCACAGTAAGAACAGCTCAACCCACTATGCAGCGGGATAAAAAGGAAACCTACCTGATTACAGGTGTGCAGCGCAGCCAACAGCATTACAGCACCTGTTGATGGGCGGTAGATGTCCTTATATTTGGTTTTTAAAGCACTGGATCGAATAAACCTGAAACAAATTACAAATGATACCAATTATAAAGCTGCTTTCAGCATCTTGGACCATTCAGGCTTCTACCCTAATTTAATAGGATAGAGAGATAGTGTTTGGATTTTTTAGGCTGTGTAGTTAACACATTCTTCTGTGGTTTCAAACTCAGAACACAGATTTTATGTTGGCGTGAAAACATTCACAAACGTTCACTGTTGTTTTCAGCTTCACATTTTCTTTTACTCTCACATATAACTGAAAGCTGAGCTCCCTTTTCCTTTAATTCATTCGCCCCACAGAGTACACTCACCTGTTTCGGAGGTAACGTATGAAATCCGGGTGAAACATCTTCAACTTTGAGGCTGACACATCCTTTCCAAAGTACTTTAATGGACTGTAGGGGGAAAATTTTATACAATCACACAACTAACCAGCACTTAGATGTTTGAAAGATCATTTTATTGTTGTAAATTTAGAAGAAAAATCTGATTTAAAACTAATCTATTGTAGATCAATGATAAGCAGAGGAAGGCAGTACAAAAAACATAAGAGTTAGGCTTAAAGTCCTCCATCTCGTGTTGCACAGATAAACATGTTGTTGTGATCCAGTGGGCATGGCTCAGCGCGACAACCAGGCGTTGCAGCTGGGTCTAATCAAGGTACAGTAAAAATTGCACCTGAAGACCTCAAGCCAGGGCCAGATTGATGTTCATTGTTTGGTAATGCTCTCAGGTCTTCTAACCTTGCTCAGTGTTCTTGTCTAGTTATTTACTACGTTTTTCGTGTGTCATAGTGTTCCTTGTCCTGTCTGTTCCTTGCCCTGCCTGGTCCTGGATTACCCGTTTGTGGATTCCTACCCTCGTCATCTAACTACTTCCTGGCTCACCACTACTCTCCTGGTTCCTCAGTACTTGTAAATAAAAGACTGAACTATCGCTTCTGTCCGCTCTTGGATCCTGCCTACAACTAAACACATGTTCTTAAACATTTACAGCCCACATTGTTCAAAAGTGCCTGAAGACCCAGACAATTTAAAGAAAAATGACCTCACTTATCTCAGCAGTCACAAAAGTACTCCTCAGCTCCTCTTATTTTTTTGAGCCATGTCCACATAAATCATTAATCTAGGAAAAGTATTAAAACAATGTTTGTGTTGAAAGTAGTTGCAAGCAGGAGGCGACACAGTAGAGCTTTTTTAAAAAAAGGTTAACCTTCCTCAGTTGTAATAGCAATACAGTTTAGGATGTACATAATTTTTTTTTTTTAAACCAGTTGTCTCTATCTATATTAACGGTTGAAACTTAATTTGGCAAAATTTGAAAGCCACATGTATGTGCATTTTGATATTGCAATAGAGGTTTTTTTTTTTAGTTAGTTTTTTTTTAGTGGATAGGTGTGTACATGTAAATTTTAAGACCAGCTAGAAAGTTGCTCAAAATTAAATTTTTCTTTTTCCAAAGGAAGGACTCTTTTGAACCATCCTCCATGTTCCTCAGATTTAAATACAATTGAGAACATTAGGGGATGGATGGCAAGGGAAGTTTACAAAGATGTGTCAGTTCCAGAGGATGCCCTCTGTGAAGCTATCTTCACCATTTGCCTCCTGGAGACACTTGTGTCAAGCACAAGTGTCAAGCTAAAGTCTTAAACTTTTGATGTGCTGTTGAACAGCCGATTTCAGTTTATTTGTTGTTTTCAATATAGTGCTACCCCTGGTCACAGCCTGGAACATAGAATAACAATTATTTTGAGGCTGATTGTGCTGTTTAGTTATTAGTCCCTGATATTCAGGTGGTGCCTCGTTCTGATTTATTCATTTTGATAACTAATTTACATTATTAATATGTCTTCAGATAATTATTGATAACTCTAAACAAGTACTCCCTTTTGTTGCACAACCCCATTCATTTACTTTTAGTGAAACTCCTGGAAGACTATATAGGACGCTGCCATCCTTAAAGCCACAGTTGTGGGTAATACACTGAAGATAAAATGCTGATTATCTTGACTTAGCCACAGAAGTGTTCGTTACTCTTTGTTCTGTTCAGGTCCTCTCTTCACTGGAGTGTGTGTTGCTGCTGCCTTCATCATCAGATAATCCCGGTCATGATCAGGGAGGAAAACGTAGCGAGTTTCCTGCCAGGGAACAGCAGAGCATTGTGTAAGCACACCTCATTTCACCATGTAACCAGGTGAGGCCTTTACCTGTTTTAGTGTCCACCTTAGAAACAGGAGGTCCCAAATATCCAGCACCCCGGTATCTCCTCATGGAGTTCATCAGTGTGTTTGTGGAGAATATGTAGTGGGTGGTCCTAGACCCCACGTCTTGCTCAAAGCCTTTAATGATTGCACCATTGGTCCTGAAGATCAGGTGTCCACAGACACACACAAACAAAAACACACATGCAAATACAAACACAGAGGCTTTTATTCAAATTAGTGATGCATCTAACAAACTGCTTGTTTAAGAAAGATGCTGCTGATTCGCTTTGTTGTTTTAAAGTCAAAACTGGCTTTGAACTGAAGAACCAGAGTGAGCTTTAAATCTCCTCTGCCTTAACACCTAAAAACAAAGTTCAAGTTCTGTTATTCTAATCTTGTAAAAGATCATACATAATTAAATGACTGTTTGAGAAATATCATTAAAACAAAACTGAGGACTAAAATCATTTACAATTTTTAAAACATTATCTGGTTCTTATGTCGACATTCCAGCAGATACACACAACAGTGTTCTTTATGTCTACTGACATTGTCATCCGTTCTCTTTCTTAACATACTGATTTATGCTTGATGGATCTTTAAAAACACACAGCCCCATGAACATTTTTACAAATAAAGATTTAAAATATTTTTTTTCGCCCAGCATTGTGAAAACTCTTCCTGTGTGATCAAATGAATGTCGGGATCTACCTGAAGACATAGTGATGACTGTCAATTTCCTTCCCTTTCTGCGAATTCTTCAATATTCCACCATTTCCCACAACAGCACACTGGCTGCACTCAGATTTAATGCTGTGAGCTTCCCAGTCATCCAGCATCTCCCGGTTAGCAGAGGAGTTTAAGACTGAGAGGGTTTCCACCAGAGCTGGAGACACACAAACCCAGAAGTAGTCTGGATGGGATTTTACACAAACAATTACTTTCTTGTAGCATGCTATTGCTTTGATGAGTAATCTGCCCACAGACTCAGAAAAGAGAGAGAAGACAAGAATTTTTCTTAAAAAAAAACCAAACAAACAAAAAAAAAAATTACTCGATACAACCCCCCCCGAAAACAACTGTATTTGATGAGGTGTGTTATTACCCAACATTTAGACCCATATAAATCTGGTTTTATTCAGTACTGAATAAGGCTAGATTTTTACAGGGTGTAATGTAAACACCATACGAGTAATCACCTCGTATGTTTTAAATTACTAATGTTGCAATGTTGAGGTCACATTGTTGTTAGTAGCCAGAAACATTTTAGGACTACCAGCTCTACCAATCACTTTTATTTTCCTCAAAAATTGTATTCTGTCTGAAATGTAGATTTACAGTGTAAATTTAAACACTTATTTAAGTTTGATAAGTGCAATGCGCATCAAAAGTCAGTGGATAATTGTTTGAAATGTGTGATTTTAAAGTTGACCAAAGTAATTGTGATCATTTCACCCCAACCTCCTAAACCCCTCCAAAAAAAAAAAAAAAAAAAAAAAAAAAAATCAAGCAGCCCTACTAGCTGCCATTGCGAAACTTTTAGTTTTCCCCCATACCAGAAAGGAACTTTCAAGAGAAAACAAAATGTTTTGATGTCCATTATCCAAGAATAAAATGAACCAAATGTACATTTGGTTATTTCTTTTAAATCTGGGCTGCTCAATAAATGACATTTTTTTGGACCTAGATTTTGTTTTTCATAGCTTGCATTGTCACTTCAGAAATCCAGATACAACATACACTATTAAGTACATAGAGAACAGGTTTTTTAGGCTGAAATGGAATATTCTCTTTAAAAGAATAAGTGAAATGAAAATAAAACATCAAAGACAAAGACAAATTTATATAGAAACAAGATCTCACTGTCGTAGTCGATGCAACCCCAGCCATGTGCTCCTGGATACCGTTTCAAACGCTGGTGCTGTTCATACGTTGCATGTTTGGACCACTGCAAGACTGGAATATGTTCCAAAAAACGCCCTCCAAATTCAGAGTTCTTGACCCGACCTTGAATTGTGTCTGAGCAGTCCTGTGAGGAGCAGATGACACAGCCCTGCTGTTATCAAACCACACACACAAACTCATGTCTACCATGATGATTCAGCCAATTCCATGGCCATAGTGTAGTATATACACAGTGTGGAGGAACCTTCAGACACTCAGAGACAATTATCTAAAAATCCCACATATAAGTAACATTGCTGATAACAAATGGAATACTGGAAACATACATCTTCCAAGGTGTAAAGTATATGAGCATGATGCACATAACAGAAAATCATCAATGCAGTCCCTCTGGAAATAAGAGTATTATTCCATAAATCTAGTCAAAAATAGCTTATTTTTAGCAAAAGTATCTTCATCCATGGCATAAGAAAATTTTTCTTGACTAGAATCCTTAGAACTAGCAAAATAGTCTTCTTGGAACAAGTTTGATTTTTTCACATAAAAAGACAGAAAAGGCTAAAACTGCAGATAAGTGTTTACAAAAGCATACTGGTAAACTAAACATTATCAGCGTCCTCTTATCCCCAACTATAACAGGACAAACACCTTCTCTAAATTATGGACTTGCAGCAAAGTAACACCTGCAGTCCTTCAGCTCCACTTTGTTTTTTGTCAAACTTCTGTTTATTTTATGTTTTTTTTTTTTCTGTGGGTTAATAAGCGTGAAGGTTCTAAATCATTTGTGTTATGCTCATCTTATATTCTTCAAGCTTCCAGGTTTCTTCAAGAGTATCAGCTTACGTTAGATATTTCCTGCAGTAGCAGCAAAGTTATTACCTTTCATTTAAGTAACATTTAGGTTTTTCTGGAAATGTGACACATACAGAAGTTATAATTATTATTAGCTACTACAGTGTGCACAAAGTGTAAAATTCACATCAAAAATATTTCATGTGAATTTGATATGGACTCCTCCATTTGTTTCCTACTAAATGTTGTGATTTTTTCATGAGATGTTTGGCAGAAACAAGCCACAGTTTCCTCCTTCTGTTCTACTTTTTGCTCCCTTCTCAATGATGGGAAATTTGTCATTAAACTTTGACTAGGAACACAGGGCTTCCAATAACATGGTGGCAGCTTTTCAAACACAACATAAGAACTCTGCAAATGATAAACTAGGTTATATGATGTTTAAACATGTAAATATTAATTCTTGCACATTGTTGCCTTTATCCCCACCCTGTTTTCTTACTTATCATTTGTTCATTAAAAATCAGAGATGGTGAGTTTTTCAACTTCATTTTCCCAGTTTAATTCACCCAACAGTGGGTTTTTATATCCAGGGTCTACGTCTTTTGATTGCAGTCTAACAGTGACTTTTTTTTTCTCTTTTTTTTGGACTCAGGCCCGTAAAACTTTTCCTCTGAGTATTTTGTAGCCCACCAAGCCTTTTAATTTGCCTGAGAAGTTCCAAGAATCAAACTAACTCATGCCTTTTGATGGATGGCTCTCTCACACACACCTACAATCTGAGTAAACATTTTGAAGACAACATTACACAAGCAGACAAGGTTTGCTATTAACTGAAAGATGAAACACTGATAAGCATAATTGAAGCATTTATTCCTGGTTAATTACAAAACCTACACATAATAAGCACCTGTATGGACACCAGGATGATCAAGGCTGTTGCTGGTCTTTAATTTTTCCTGTGAAAACAGGGAACAAAAACTTTGTTCCACTTAAACCTTTGTTGACATTGACTGAAGCAAATGACATTTTTAAATTCTTGTATTTATTCTCACTCTGTGCATTCAGAACACTGATTAATGCTTTAATGCTTTAATAATAATGCTTTAATAATAATACATTTGAAATACAAGTCATTTGTGAATTCCAGCCACATAAAAGGGTTTCGTTGCCCTAATTTATAGCTGGGTCTGAAAAAGGGGAATAGGCAGAAGCCGAAGCTTATAACGCTTATCACTGTAGCATTCTTGTTTGACTTCAGAAAGATGAATCAGATAAACAAAGCAATCTGAAGCTAAAGTCGCATCCAGCCTTGAAAAGTACTCACATTCTGTTGCGGCGTATCCTCACTTATGTATACATCTCCAATGAAGGGTGGCTCCGATTGTGATGCCTGGGATACTTTGACAAACCCATCAGTTTTTAATCTGGACTTTAATACTTCCTGGGTTTTGTTTTTTACTGGTTTATGCAGTTCAGTGACTGTTTGAGTCAGGAGGAAATGATGGAGGCTGGGGCGAGAGTGGAGCCTTTGGTGGGTGTAGTTCTCTGGAGGCCCCCCAGGGTCTTGTAGGCCTCTGTGATGGGCACATATCAGGACATTATTAAACTAATGAAGCATAGTTTATCAAATTCGGTTCAAGAAAGAGCTCATCGCTGTAAGAATCATTTCATAAAGTCTCTCTCTCTCTCCATATATATACACACACACATATATTTTTCCAGACACATGTGTGTATAAATATGTATATACACACACGT
>JAOWBL010005254.1:0-10379 GCA_028564865.1 Zenarchopterus dispar
TATAAGTTTTTCCATAACAGTGATACCGTTTAATTTTGTTCTGTCTGAAGGTACAAAACTTAAAAAAAAAAAAAAAAGAAAAGAAAAGGGGGCTGTAGATAATGATGATATGTTTATCCATAATGCTTGCCATTGCTATAGTTACAGAGAAATTCCAGAACATGTTCCTATGGTTTTCTTGGAATGGTTCAGTTAGTTCGGTTGCTGATGTGTAACGGTTCTTGATGGCTGCTAACTGGCATACAGTTACAACGGACTGATCATTATTAACAAAACTACACTTATGAAACAATAATTCGGTCTTAACTCAACAAACACGAGATTTAATTTTACCATAAGATTGTGCCTTGTAACAAAACTGTTACAAGTTCAGTTATTATTTCCATCATTTAGGTTAACGTTCAGCCCTATAATTTACCAATAGAACTTTCATATCTGTAGTTTCAAAGACAAACATTTGCCATTCGACAAAGCATAATTTAACCGGTCATAACCAAGGAACTAATTGTTCCTCCCTGAAAGACAGATTAACATAGTCTCTAATGACAGATATTTAGCATGTAGGGGCATGTTTATTTAAATTTGCTATTCATGCTTGTCTTGTATACCAGTTATTTTGTAGCCTGCAGTTTTTTTTTTAATATCAATTCCAATTTCAGGGGCACTTCTAAAATATTTTGGAGCATCCTCTGCCACTGGTCAGGATGAGCCAACCACCTCCCTGATTAGAGATTGCTCTTGTTACATTTTTTTTTAAATATCTGATTGTATATATTTGCAATTTTTATGTATATTGTGCATATTTAAGTTCTGATAACTTACTGTTTTGTGCAGAACTGCCTCCTTGTGTTTTGGAAATGTTGGAGGTAGAGACTGTGCACCTTAAAAGTGTGCTTCCTGGCAGAATTGCAATAGTTAAATAATAACTGGATTTTTTTAATGTTTTATTAAAGGATTTCTACAATTAAGAAAAATGTTTCCCTTTCACTTATATTGATATAATTAAAAATTGTGTATATTTGTGTGAAATTTTGTTTTGTTTTGCTTTCTTAATTGGGGGGCTGGAGGGGGCTCGGAAGGGGTCTCGCACTGGGAGTAATCCAGTGTAGAACCGCCACTGATCTTGAGGACAATTCATCTTCTGCTATGGCGTCGTGGCAGGATGGGGCGTGCACTGTGTACAGGGTGAACTGTAGCCGCGAGATTCGACTCTTGGCCGCGGTACTATGTGTGAAGTTGAAGTAACAATTAAATCTAACACAAAACGAAATTCGTCAGACGTGCGTTCTTGGCATGTTGCAATGTTTTTATACTGTTAAGATTTTGAGACCGGGCCCGGCAGCAGATAAAACTTCACAGGAGTCTCTCACCGTGTTACTGCTGCTAACGAGAACACAGCTAAGCCAGGTTTGTAAACGATAGCTTGTTGTTAAGTCGTGTTAAGAAGCCAGCTAGGTGGGAACGGTTGGTAAACCATTTAAGAGTATTAAAAACAATCAGTATAACTTACGGTTTTAATGCGGGACCCTCTCAGAAGTATGTAATTTACGACATCAGCTGTGCGTGTTGATCGTCTCTTAGCCTTATAGATATTAGCTAGTTTCAGTTTGTTTGTTTTTTTAACTCAACCTTCCGTAGTTTTCACTTACGTAAATGTAGACAAGAAACAGTTTGATGTTTTCTTTTTCTTACAACGAGCTATGATTCTAATAAAATGCATCAAAATCGAGCTCTCAGAAATTTAAATTGCCGGGACTGATTGCATCTTTTGATGAAAGGCCTCAATGGCCGCGCTCTGTAGCTGAGTGTTTAGCCGCTCCGCGGCTACAAGCATCAGTTGAGGGGGATTACTGTTGGATACGGCTAGTTTGTTGCAAAAGTAGTTTTAATTTGATTAGTCTCAGAATTGGATTGTTGATATTCTGGGGGATCAATATCTTTAGGGGTGATTTTTGACCGTTGTTCCACTTCGCGTTGTTGTACCGTCTGCGTAACTTGCACCCACCTCAAGTGTACCCACTGATTTTCACTACATGATCCAGGGACTAATAGTATGTAGTTCGGGGAGAGAATTTTACCACCAGAAATGTGTGGAAGTAGTCTAATAGCGTGGGCTATTTCAGAAAGCGAGTTTTCTATTAGCTGTTAATGTGTTAAACCTACTGTTTGCACTGGAAAAGGGGAAGCTGTTCGATCTCGTTGTAAACTCAGTATAATGACAATAAAGGGCATTCTGATTCTAAAATGAGGGAAACTGGATTTTCCGTTTCAAAGCCAGATAACTTGCTGATGCCTTTTGGAAACGGAAATAACTTAATCCCAGTCTGTTACCATCGTAACTTATTCTTGTGTCACCTGGTCTGCAGTGTTGCTTAAACTACTTGCAGACACTTTGTAGACCCTTGCATACTGGCTTTTGCTGACAGAACATTTCCCCCTTTTGCCGGTGTCGGTGACCGTACACAAGAGCCGCTTTCCGGAAACATATATCTAATCACCTGTTTTTCTGCCTCCCGAGGTAGAGAAAACGGCCTGAAAAGAGAGAGACTGGTTATGTTTGTATGGCCCATCAACACATTCAGTAACTAAGTGAGGAGTGTGAGAATTTGTAACAACTTTCTGGCCATGTTTACATATGTTTGGCACCTTCACAGAGAATGGAAGAAGAGTCTGCACAAGGCATCATCTTCTTATTCACTTGTTCTAAATAATTTAACAGCGCTAAACTGGGGAGATGCAGAAATAGGAAAACTTATTAGCTTTTGAAGAGAAGACGAAATCAGGCGTTACATTATTAGATCTGAATAAACATTTGAGTTAACGGGGCTGGAACTGCATCCTTTCACGTTTAGGAAAGGATGACATCACCCGTCCTCAGGTCAAAGAATCGTCATAGTATTCAGGATGACATTGTCACGGCAAAAAAATGATTGTGACATAAATATTGTTAACCGTATCTGTTTGCCAACCATAGTGGTAAACACAGAGGAGCCACACTTTCTGACATTTGTGAGTTGGAGGAAGACCTGGAAGCTTCTAGCTGGTGAGGAAGACCCAGAGGCTTCCAGCTGGAGGAGCCACAGTGCTTTTATTTACTGATACTTGATACTGAATCTGTCCAGATACACTATTTAAACCTTCCCCTTCAACTTCTTCACATTAATGTGCCATACACACACACCGCCACTCTCATCCACGCGCCTCTCATGCGTATCCATGCTTACACATGTTCAGCGCCTTAGAAGGACAGTAATATGAAAGTTGACAGAATAATCTGTTTTTTTTAATTTATTTTGTATTTATCCTGAACACAATGAATGTGACATGCGCACAATGTCGTCGACTCACACTTTGTTTCCAGAATACTGTTTTTGTGTAACTAAGGACACATGTTTGTGAGATTTTTCTCTCTTGCTTAGGCCTATACGTGAATGCCAGTGGAGTAAATTGGTGGCTCACTTTTACTTAAGTGCAAATTGAAAATGAAAATTACAGAAAGCCAGTATGCAAGTGTTTACTCAGACAACTGAGTACCACATTTCATCAAAGCCTTCGTACTTAAAAACATCTAACCCATTATTTGTGAAGCAGCTTGTCCTGTAACGTCTCCTCATCCCTAATTGAATATGTAATTTTATTATCATAAATAATTGTAAGCTCTGCTCACGGTGTTTTAGGGACATTTAGAAAGACTACCTTTCCCTAATTTAGAGGCTTCTGTCCTCTATCTGAATGGGGTAATTATGTTGATTTTGTTTTGGGCTGATTATAGTGTTTTGGATTTATTTTATTTAATTTTCTTTCTACACTTTCCAGATGGAGGCCATGGAAGTAGATTCCCCTGTGGAACTGCACAGAGGAGTTATCGACCAGCCAGATACTGCCATTACAGCTGCTGGTTCAGCTGAAGATGCCAATTCATCAAATGTCATTTCAGACTCTGGTAGCAGCACTGAAGTGGATGAAGATGATGATAATGACATAGTACAAGGAGCAGCTCGGGCACCTCTCAGGCTTCCTACTACTTGGGCGTTTAGTCAGAGGGCAGCAGATGGACCTGCAGCTACACCTTCAGCAGTTCAGGGGGCACTGATACAGAGGAGACTCAGGTAAGCAGAATTGTTCTTACAGAGCATGAACTATGTTTCATTTGCTTTATTTGAAAGCACACACATTGTCTAGAAAAGCTAAACAACATAAATAGCATGTAAAGCCACCTTCAAATTGCACAGTCATATTGCAGGGCTTGTTGACAAAAACTCAATCAAAGACAAATGTACAAGTGATTGTCATACACCACTTGGCACTCTTCTATGAGACATGTTATGGATATTTTTCCACACCTCATGCAGCCGTACGTGTTCCAAAATGTTTAATCTCTCCAGAAAAATGCTATAAATATTTTTCTTCTCTTTGTTCTTTGAACTTTGTCAATTACAGTCCAAATCAAAACGACCAAATATTCAGTCGTTGAAAGTATTTTAATCCTTTGAACGTCAATTTGATTATGTAATCTCATATATATAAAAAAAAAGAAATACAAACAAACCAAAAAAAGAACAAATAGAAATATTTAATCTTGTGACCATTAGAAAAAATCCCCACTCTGTCAATATGTATTAAATTAAAGATGATCTGTTTTTAAAAATACACAAAAAGATAAAAGCATGTAATCAAATTGGCATTTAAAGGGTTAAAATAATTCAATATTTGCAAGTTTTGATTAAGACTGAAGTTGACTGAAATATTTAAGAAAAAATAGTTGAAAACCTGTGCAATACACACACATTTTTTTTATTGCATGGTTAAATCATGACAGATGCATTTGCAATTTTCCCAGTAATGTATGTTTTAAACTCAGAGAGGTTGTTTAAAGGTTGCTCTGTAGTTTTGGTTAGTTAGAATAATTACGGTCTCCGCCATGAAGTTGGTTCTTGCATCTGGCCAAGCAAAATTTTGGGGCCAGCGTAGCACCTGTTTTCTTGGCACTGAGTCAGTGCTTCACTCGTAGCCGGCAGTCAAAAAGCAACAAACTTGTTCTAAGTCTGGCACTAGAACTGAGCTAGGGCAGGAATTGCATTGTTAAGGGGCTTTAAGATGTTCAGACAGCCAATAGAAAATCAGATACGGGCCCAAAAAATCAGGTTTGGGTTGCTTTTGCCTGCTGTGTAAATGTAGCCAATGAGGAGGTCACTTGTGACTGCTGTGTCAATAGCCCCTTTTACATTAGTGGATACTCCATATTTAACACCAAAATCTAATGTGCTGTATGCCTTTTTTACATTAACTGACACGGATGACATGTCAAACTGGCCATGCAAATAACTAGCCTCTAGGGTACACTTAATCACGGTTCAGGATTAACATAAACAGAACTGATGCAGGGTGGCAGGTTGTGAGTGGGATTTGTTGATGACTGGACAAGGATGTCTGCTAGTTCCTTATCCTCAGAGGGTGGATGCCCAGCATTTTACAGAATCTGCATCTGGCTTCAAAAATGACAGATGGTGGTTTTGCAAGACATGAAACTCAGGTCACTAACAAACTAAAGATCTTTGGAAAGAAGTTAATTGTGTTCAAGGAACACATTAGCAGAACTGCTGATTGTGCAACATGATTTGGGCAAAGTCGCCACGCAAATCCTGTAGGTGTTCAGCATGGATCCACCACCAACTCCATCTGCTGCATCAGCCAACTCTTCTGATGTTGGGGAAGCCAGTGAGGTCAGCCAAACAAACAGCAGGTTGCCATGTTACATAGTACCACTTGATAACACCTCCTGAGTTGTCTTCTAGAATGGAAGAGAATAATTTTTACTTCTCAGTATATAGCTCACGAAACACACCAAAATTTGTCCTCTGCTTTTAACCCATCACTAGTTACACTAGGAGCAGTGGGCTGCTGCAGTACCCGGGGAGCAGTTGGGGGTTAAGGGCCTTGCTCAGGGGCCCACAATGGCTCACCTCTGTTATCAACCCAGAAGATTCAACCTGGTACCTCCACGCCTAAGCCCACCTCTGTGACCACTAGGCTTTCCTTCCCTCAACTCAGCTTCAGGCACCAGAGAGACAATAGCATGCTTTGTGTTTATATTGCCTATTGTGCATTAAACACACATTCATCATCGAGTGATAACGCTGGGTTTAATGTAATCTAATCTAACACCTATTGTCCAGACTCCAATTGACGAGACAACAAATTATGTTGTCTAAAGAGCACAGTAATCTGCTAACTGTGTGAACCCATTCTTAACTTTGCTGTTTTAAACTTTGTTCACTTTGACAATAAGCTTTCTGAGTCCTTTCCTCTGAGCACGTACTTAGAGGTCCAAACAGCAAAGTTGGTGGAACCTTATTGTTTTAGTAAGGATTAGGACCCTTAATACCAAGCAGATCATTTGTATTTGTATTTAATTAATAAAGTTCTGTAGGCCATGCATGAAAAGTTGTTAAAAGAATTTTAGTTAGACAGTCTTACACACCAGTAAAATATGTTGGTGTGGCCTGAATATATTCTGGCTTTTTATTTTGAGGTATTATGACTACAACTTGTTTTAAATAACTTCAATCTCTTATTGTGGCAATTAAGTTTTTTAGCTTTATACTCCAAGAACAGTGTAGTTTAAAGTTTAAAACAAAAATTCATTTTACTTATGATTCATTATTGGTTATCTAATCCAGGGGAACCCTGGTCCTCAAGAGTCGGTGTCCTGTATGGTTTACATGTTTCCCTGGTTCTTCACACCATGGCACAAATGACAGTCATTGAGAGAGGTTTTCAGATCTTGGTGACAACCTGTTAATGAACATTAATTAGAATCAGGTGTGTTAGAGCAGGGAAACATCTGAAACATGCAGGACACCGGCTCCCAAGCACCAGGGTTCCCTATTCCTGATCTAATCAATCCCACCCATATATGTTCATGCTTTGAAAAATTCTTGATATGTTTATATAAATGTGTTATATATATTATATTATATGATATTTTTTAACACTTTTCAACTTTTTCATAAGTACAAATGGGTATTTTCACTGGTCACTGATCCAGATACTTAAATTGTCATAGCTACCTTTCCTTATAATTTGGAACAAAAAAGTGATTACCTTAAATGAACGTGTGTGAACAGGATGTGACTGAGATTTTTTGCGTGTCTTTTTGGCATGTGTTTTTGACCCATCTGAAAAACATTTTTACTGTTTTTATTTTAGACAATCAACATGCTTAGATTAGTCTCAAGTCACTAACTTTTGCATAATTATCAATCATGAACTCATTCGTCCATCTACTACTTCCATCCATCCATTTTCTATCCATCCATCCATTTTCTAGACCCGTTGAATCCATTTCTGGGTCACAGGGTCTGCTGGCGCCTATCCCAGCCCATCACAGGTGAGAGGCAGGGGTACACCTTGGACAGGTCGCCAGTCCATTGCAGGGCCACATACATAGACAAACAACCATTCACATACACATTCACTCCTATGGGCAATTTTAGAGTTCCCAATCAACCTCATATACATGTTTTTGGACTGTGGGAGGAAACCCACGCAAGCACAGGGAGACACACAGAAAGACTTCTGGCTGGGAGTCAAACCAGGAACCTTCTTGCTGTGAGACAACAGTGCTAACCACTAAGCCACTGTGCTGCCCCATATACTACTTTTACTCTGTTAAAGTAAAATAACATGATTGACCTATTGAATTTCTTATCCATAACTGACCATTTATGTGTGCGTGGATAGAAGACATCACGCTCTGCTACATTATCAGATTTTAGTTAAATTATGTAAAAAGATTGTGAATACTGTTTTTTCTGTAAGTAATCTGTACTCTGGTGCTGACTCACTTGGGTGACAGCATGGAATATTACTGGTACTTGGTACCCATCCAGAATCATTTGGCCAGTAGAGGGTATTGTTTTTTCATTTCTCATAAACTGAGTTGGAATGAAAGTTTGTTTTTGCTTTAATTTGTTGGAAAGTCTGAAATCAGTGCTACCTGATCCCATTATTTCTCTCTTAAAAAAGTCATCGCCTTTCCAAAAAATAGAACTAAGTTAAAGTGAAATGAGCCAGTCTCTGTTAATTTGATGTTGACAATGTATGCATAAACAATGCTGATGAAAAGTTATTAAAATATTTGTTATTGGAAAATCTTTTTCAAATATAAACATGAATCCAATTTAAAGATCTGGTCCAGTTTCACTCTTTGGTCTGTATCTTCTTATGTAATTAATCAAAATTAATAAACTTAGTACTGGTAGTCAGTTCACGATTCTTCAGAAGCACACAACATTTTGTGAAATATTATCCATGAGAGGACTAAAACTCACAAATGTCAATATCTCATGAAGTGATACCATTACTTTTGTGTACTTTTACAAGACTTTGGCTTTTGCAAGATCTGAAGAGACTTCTGGATGAAAAACATTCAGTTGTGGGTTGAAAGGACTGAACATGATTGGACCTGTTTGTGCTGCAGACAAGGCCTCAGGGTGCATTACCCCAGCCAGACTGCAACACCCTCCAGAGGCTTCCCAGACTTTCAGCTCCGAGCACCAGCTGCCAGCGTAGCAGAACCAGAGTCAGGTAGCACCACTGACGCCAGTGAGTCCGAGGATGAGGAGGAAGGAGAAGAGAGTACATCTGCTAGGTCACAGCACAATGACCCTGTCTTCTCTGGCGATCCTCTTCCTAATGCCACCATCCAGCACACTCAGTCACTGGAGGCCAGCACAGCTAGTGAGATTTGATTCATTGAAAATTTACTGTTATTCTTGACCATACTAAATCATTTGACTTAGTGTTTACAGGCATATAGACCTGGAAATCATTTAAGGTCTACTAATAGCATTAAGATTTATTTCATGTCCTGAGATATTACTCTGTAGAGTATGTGTGTTTATTTTAGTTATCTAGCCATTTACTTTTGTTTCATTTCATTTGATATAAACCTATGGACAGACTCCAGTTCAGTCTCAGACAGCAAGAGGATGGAAGCTCAAGTTCAGGATTGTCAAGTAAGTTTGAATCTTTTTTTTCCCTCATGTGTCTGCTTTCTTATCTGTACCCACCATTTCCATTCAGAGAACTTTCTAATTGCGTTACTGTGCTGCTATGCAGAATCTGGGCCGTACATGGAATACTCATGTTGTTAAATTGATTGCTACCTCACCAGCAAAACGCAAAGGATCAGTACTGAAAATCAAACAAATGAAAACATTGTAATAAATGGTATTGTATTTCTGAGTGTCAATCACAAATAAAATAAATCATGATACTGAAATTGTAAGCTGAATGTCAATCTAATGAACAGATATGGGATCAACAGGCTCATGCGGTTGATCAATTCAGAATTTTTCCTTCCTCATCTTAAATTAACTGTTATGATCTACACATGCAGGTGATCCCAGCAGCCCAGACTTCAATTCAGGTGTTTCAAAGTGAGGAGAGTGAAGGTGACACATGCACCATCTGCTTTGAGGCATGGACAACAGCGGGGGAACACAGACTGTGTGCACTGCGCTGTGGACACCTCTTTGGCTATACTTGCATCCAGCGCTGGCTTAAAGCTCAAGGATCATCTGCGAAATGCCCACAGGTCAGTGAGGCCACTGTACTTGGGCAGAAATCTAGTCATTCACATGTGGAATCTGAACATTCAACAGAAATTGTATTTCAATTATTTATTTTTCTGTCCTGTATTTTTAGTGCAACAAGAAGGCCAGACGTTCAGATATTGTCCTGTTATATGCACCAAAGCTGAGAGCCCTGGACAACTCTGAACACGAGACATTAAAAAAGTTAGTGATCACTGTTTTTCACTGTCAACACAGTAATCTGGTCAGATTAAAAATTTAACTACTAAATTTCAAATCCAAATGTTTTGGCTTTTGTTAATATGAACTGGAGTTTAATAGCTTTAATAGCTTTAATAATAATAATAATACATTTGAAATACAAGTCATTTGTGAATTCCAGCCATATAAAAGGGCTTCGTTGCCCTAGTTTATAGCTGGGTCTGAAAAAATAAAGAGTTACTGTAGTCTTGTGCACATAGCCCTCTGAAGCCATATAGGGCACCTTGTTTTAGGAGTGAGAGACTCATTTTATGTTTTTTTTTTATTTTATTTTTATACATATATGTATGTATATATATATATATATATGTATATATATGTATATATATGTGTATATATATATATATGTATATGTATATATATGTGTGTATATATATATATATGTATGTATGTATATGTATGTATATATATGTATGTATGTGTATATATATGTATGTATGTGTATATATATGTATGTATGTGTATATATATATGTATGTATGTGTATATATATATGTATGTATGTGTATATATATATGT
>JAOWBL010005256.1:0-10378 GCA_028564865.1 Zenarchopterus dispar
TACGTAAGTACATACACACTTTTTAGCATACATACATACACACTTTCTTACATATATATATATATACATATATACATACATACAAACATACATACATACATACCCATACATACATATATATGTCAACAGAAAATGTAGAATTTCATGTAAGTGTTATAAATTTAAACAAAAACAACCACCCACTCCCACCTGGCTGGAGATTCGTATATTTCCACCAAAGCTCTGGTAGTGTTCGTGCCAACTCTATACAGTAGATACCGCTGAATCATTTGGCCCCAGGATGTAGGCTTACCAAGCTTCTTCTTGCTTATCCACGTTCACTATACACAAGAGGGTGGGTTTCACACGGGTGTAAGTGGGCGTGGGGTTTCGGGTGTTAAAATGCTGCTCCAAGGAAGCAACTTCCCGTTTGACCTACAAACCCTGACTCTACTCACTCTGCTTGTTCCCAAAATCCCTTCACCGTGAAGATTTCCAGTGATTCCAGTTTCTCAGCTTTTTTCTTCCTTTTTTTTTTTTTTTATCCTACTCAGTTGAAACGCTTAGCCTAGTTATCTAGTCTTTTATCCGGAGCCAATTAGTTGGTGATTAATAAAATATTGAGAACCAGAAACGGGGGATTAAATTTTAATGTGGATCTTAGGGGGAATAGTTGTATTACAAGTCACTGCGAGCGCCGAGCTAGGAGACGCCCACCCTCAGCAGCCGTTTACAATAATCTACAGCCGTTTAGTAGAGTACAGAAAAGGAGAAAAAGAGGAGAAATGTTGGCAAAAAGGAGGGGTGAACGAGAGGTTTTGGCCTTTTCAGCAGATGCTGAAATCGCCTGCAAAAGGGCCAAAAGCTACAAGCCTCCATATGCTGCGATGAGATGAGTGACTGAAGCCAACACCCACTCCACTTCAATCCACTTTCTTTCTCCGTGAAGATGTGTGTCCGCCAAAGTGACCTGCCGGTGTTGCTGTGGGTCACCCGCCATCAGCGCAAACTCCCGAGCAGGATTCGATCTTTCATTAGGGCGACCGTGTAAGACCGATAATGGGAGATGCTGAGATAAGGATAATGTATGTCTAGGTGGAAGGAGGGGAAGGGAGGGGGGGGGGCTCTTCCCAAGGTGATCGTTCTGGTTCAGTTGGCTCTTCCTCCACCAGAAACTGTATTGGCACTTGAGACTTAACTGGTATTGATTTACTTAGGGTTAGGAGTGTCTCTACCTCCACTCCAGTCTCTCAGCCTCGTCTTCTGTTTTTCCCTTTTTCACCTCCCGGCACCTGTCTCTGCTTATATTCCTCCCCGAACACCTTTATTTGTTTCAGCAGTCAATAAAAAGAAAAGCATGGCCGCCGCATCTGATAACCTGGAGCATTTTTTAAACTTATATCAGGCTTTTTCCGTAAGCCCTCCTTGTCCTCACCTCCGACGTCCCCGACGCGTATTTGGGTTGTATCAGCGGCTGCGGCGGCGGCGTAATTAGTGGCTGCATGTGACACATGTTTCCAATTTGCTACGGGAGTGACAGAGCGAAGCGGAGATAGAGACAGACGGAAACTGACGGAGGGGAATAAGACGGGGGGAAAAAAATAACAGAGGGGGAAAAGCCGGGACAGACATGAAATAAAGACAACACAAGAGGAAGTTTAAAAAAAAAAAAAGACAGTGAACGGAAGAAAGATGGGAGGAAGCTGCAGGTGGACGGTCTGAACTTCAAAGTATCCAGCAGAGGTCCAGAGGTTAACAACGTGACAGTCCATTTGCTTCCCAGACGAGACGTGAACCATACGTGCACTCCGGCACCTGATTGATACAGACTTCTGGTTCTGCTTGCTTTTCGCCTCATTTCAGACGTGCGAGGCCAGATGTGTGCGGGCTCCCCGGAGCTGGTCGCTGGAAGATGCACGGTATCTGGACAAACCGCTGGCTCGCTCCAGCCAAAGCACAAGCCAAAGCTGTTTAGCCCTGAGGCGGCCAAATACCAAAGAATAACCCTTGTCAAGTGTAGAGCAAGGAGAAACAAGTACATGAAAGTATGTAAAAAAGGACTAAGAAAATAAACTCAAGGAATGACTAAGCTGATTAACCATGAATAGTAAGCTCCATGAATAAGCTTCGTCGTATACAATAGGCTTTGTACTTTGAATATATGAGGGAGAAAATCTGTGGGAATGACTGTGAAGTCTAGCGTCAAAGCCACCACCCATCTAATTGCCAGCTGGGCCCTGTTCACCAAAGCCCTGACATCCACCTAACGTGAAACTCCATTAGGAGACAATGCCGAGGAATCACCTGTAAGGCCTCAAAAAAGCCCAAGCTGTTAGCTCCTCAGTGGAAATTACCCTCCCGTGTCCGACTCGACTCCCCGCTGGGCGAATCCACCCACTCCTGACAAAAAGCCCTCATTAAGGGCTTCATGGCTCGCTCCAGAGGAGGGGCCCGAGCACAGTCACATCTGTGGAGAGGAGGAGGGGGGGGGGCCAGGCAGGACTGTGGCCTACACACATGGAAACCTGTTAGTCTCTGAAAACGCCTCTGGCAAGAGCTACCGATGGTTGTTTTTTTTTTTTTGGTGGTGGTGGGGGTCATAAATGAGCCTAAAATCATTACAGTTCATACGCCGTGTGTCAGTAGCCTCTACTTCTACCTCCATCATTACTCTAAAGCCCACCCCCCTCCCCACCACCGCCACCACCTTTACAGCCACCCGCTCCCCTCTGAAACAGGGAAATTGGCAGAGGTGTGAGAAAAGTGCTGTCGGCCGGCGGAGAGGTGTTTAAAATGGCATTTCCTCAACTAATGCTTCACACCTTCACTAAAGGAAAGAAGAAAAATGGAAATGAGCTTGGCAGAGTGGGCAGGGTGGGTGCTCGGGAGGCCCGAGGGGGCCCTGGGTTTTAATCAAGGTCATCCAACAGCAGCAACGAGAGCATCGCCCAAGTCTTTACTACCCAGCCTCCACCTTTCTGGCCCAGACTTTCCCTGCGTGAACAACTGCAGCAATAATCGATGCCAGTGTGACAAATTCAGAGCAGGCGTTTGACACAGAAACCACTTCCAGCTCAAGGTGTATGCATTAATTAGATGACACAGTTTAGATGAAGCGTCCAAGAAGAATAATTGAATAATGTGTGTAATTCTTGGAAGGACATGACAAACAAAGTGAGCAAACCTTTAATGAAAGCCCGTGAATGCACCCACGGAGCTCGTGTTTGTGGCAGGCCTGCCCTCTGCGGGGGACTGCTGCCCTCGCCTAACTTTGTCTTGTTTTGCAGGTCATGTTGCATCACTTATTTGCAGAGTTTCACCGGCATTCATTAAACGCGTGAAGAAAAACGAAAACCCCACGGTTTGACCTAAACTTCGACTTCAGACCTGCTCTTACCTCTCGTTCAGGGAATTCCAGTAGATCGGCTCCATGTTGCTGGCCGTCGTGCCCAGTAAATCCAGTAAGAATACCAGCAGGATCCACAATCTATTCCCGCTTCCTCGAAACGCCATTTCAGCCCCGACAGCCAGCATATGCGGCCCCATCCAGCAGGAATCTGCGGCGTTTGCGGCGCGTTCGCGGCGGAGACTCTCAAAACAATGGATGTGCGGCTCCAGCCGGTCAGGCTGTAGGTAGAGGCAGTCAGAGCGCCACACACAACCACATGGATCCAAAACCAAGCAAATGGTGCCAAAACCACTCAACCTGCAAGAGAAACTTGCTCGATCCGTGCGCGTGGATCTCCAAAAAACGACCTGGGCTTTTTTTTTTTTTTTTGCGCGTCTACGGTTGTACTATTTCAGTGCCGATCCCATGACTTTCCCATGAATATCTCGTAAGAAGTCTCTTTTTTTTCCAAAGCAGAACTCCTGGGCTTAAATAAAACTCCACAAAACGAGAGCTGTCGCGTCCCTACGGAGCTAATTCTGATGCTTGTCGGTGCGCCCAAATTGTCTTTTTCCGAACAATGTTCCCTTGTTCTGTTTGCCGACTCTGTCTGATTTCTCTCCCATTACCTTGTTTCCTCTCAAGAACATCTACCTCCCGACATGTCACGCTCGTGGAACGGCGCAGATGTCCGTTTGTTAGAAAGACACGGCCAAGGTGAGGACAAAACCTCGAAGATTAAACGTTTAAAACGAAATAGATGTCACTCGTGTCCACAGCTCCATCCTCGTGAAGACGCGTTGGTGCTCTGCGGGATCAGTCTTATGCACATTACAATCCCTTTTTAAAAAAAAATGTATTTATATATCAGCTGTAAATCCGCAAATCTTTCACAGGAGATTCGTTGAAAATAGAAACAAATGAGATCCAAACAGATGATAAATCCGAGTCAATTCAAGAAACAGCACCCAAAAAACGGAAAAAACTGAGGGAAACAAACCAAAGAGCCAGAAAAGCCACGCGGAGAGGCCAACGTGAAACTTAAATGATGACAAATGTTGAAAATATAAAGCGGGAGTTGCGCGCGTGAGTCCCCAGTTCGAGCTTTATCTGATGTAGCGCATCATTTGGAGAGCTGAACGCGTCGCTTCTCGGCCAGAGGAACGCGCTTCACGCGCTATCTCATCCGTCTCTCCAGCTCCAAATCCCACTGGTTTGACTTGCCTTAATGCTCACAGCACATTGACAGACCGACTGGCTTGTTTGAGAGGAGGAGGAGGTGGAGGAGGAGGAGGGGAAAAGAGGGAACGTGGATGAATGAGGGGGAAAAAAATCCCCATCCTCCGACTGGCAGGCAGGGCGCACTGACGGAGCGCAGCTCTTCCAGGCTTCTCTCTCTCTCTCTCTCTTTTTTTTTCGTAGAGGAGGGGGGCACTATCGAGTCCCTTTCAGCACCTCCTCTCTCGTCCCCCTCCTCCAAAGAGTTTCAGCCCCCCTCCCCCTCAGACTCGGACCTTTGGACTCCCCGGCGCTCTATTCTGCCTCCTTTCAGACCCTGAAGAAGAAGCCCCTCTACCTTTCCAGACGCTCGCCCAACGCGCGCGCGCTCCAAGTCTGCAGAGCGACGCACAGAAGAGCAAGAGCGCCACCAACGCGTCCACGGAGCATCGCATGCGCCAGCTGAGGGAGGTCGGGAAGGGAAAAACTCCAGGTGCGGTGACAAATATTCAGATTCGGAATCGATTAAAGAAGAACCGCGCGAGATCCCACCAGAACCGCTTTAAAGCCCAGATCCGGCACCACGTTCAGATAAAGGCGAAGTTACACTTCCACGCGTGGAGTGCTTATTTCAGGAAGAAGGCTGATCAAGAGAAGTTGTGAACATCTCCTCCTCCATCCCTCAGTTGGGTTTGATGATGAGAAGATCTGCTGAGGGCCACACACTGAGGGCCCCGTCTCCCCACGAAAACCACTCAACACGTGTTGCAGTGAGACACGGGAGGACTGTCAAAGCTGGGGCTGTACTGCCCTCATGTGGTGGACTGCGTGGATACGCCTGGGGCCGTGGAGCAGCCTTGGACAGAAGCAGCTCTTTAAAAGCCCCACTATGCTGCTTTCAGAACCCACTCTCAGCTGTCTGCCGAGTTTGTTGAGCTTTCATGAGAAAAAGTCAAGCTGTGTTGGTTTCTGCTGCTCTGTCATGCAATATCACCTTAAAATGTCCTTTTCTTCTGAATCCCCCGACCTCACGTGCACAAACCTGAGCGGTTTGTGGGTAATTCTTTTTTTAAAAAAGCAACTTGTGGCAGGTCTGGCGCTGCAAGGTCGAAATTAACCTTCAACTCTGACTCTGCTGCACGTGAAATGACTCGTAATGATTTCCCCCGTTTTTATTCACAAAATAAAACCTCACAAAACTGACGGTTTTAATAAAACGTACATTACAAGCTTTGATCAGAAATACCACAGGATATAGAGAGCAGAAGTTCTTTCTCATCCTTGTGCTCTGTGGGGTCAAAAGTCTCAACGGTTTCACTTTTGGTGAATTCGACTTCTGAGCTGCAAATTAAGACCATAGAAAACAAACGGACCGTTCTGGGTGGGTCTCTGGGCGAGGGTGCTCCGATAAGACCCGACAGTCCTGGTCTGGACTCCAGCAGTACGGGTTTTGGATGCCGTTTCCATGGCGACGTCTGAAGTGAGGATGAATGGGTTTGCTTGTTTTGCCCATTTTTGGATTGAACCGGGTCAGCTGGAGTCATCTCCTGCTTCAAAACCACATCTGGTTCATAGTAGGTATAAAGGGTGGTGTCAACCCCCCACCCCCACCCCCCCTTTTTTGGTCAGGGTGTCTCTTCTGATATGAATGCTCCAGCTTTGTGCACTTCTGATGTACAATAAGGCAGCGTGATGTGGAGATGAAGAAGGTGAAACTACGTAACTCTGATCTGGGTCTGTGATGTCAGAGTGACCCCACCCCCACCCCCCATCCCCCAAATCTGAAAGGCTCACTGAAAATGCACAAAACAAGCTCTCAAACATAGAAAATGTCTCTTTTTTTTGCATAATAAATCCCCTTTAAAGTAAGATTTTGCAAACAGAAAGTGACAAAACTGCTTTAATATACTTCACTTTCTCAGTCTACAAGAAATTTCCACTCAAAGATCCATCCTCCACGAGGACCTGGATTCAGACAGACTCCCACTCCTGTCACGCTTCAAGTCTGGAGATCCAACAGCTCCCAGAACTGCAGCTCGGCTACACATGGCTGTCACTGTCATCGGAGGTATTTCACTTCACATCAGCTCAGACGGGAGAGCTTGTCGCGCCACGGCGCTGCGCAGCCGGGGATCCAAAAGTGTGGCGGAGAGGCAGAGCCGCGAGGATGAAGACGTGTCGGGGAATCCTGGGTCTCAAAGGACGGCGCGGCCAATCAGGTGACTGATCCCACGGGGGTGGGGGGAGCAAATCTGCAAGCTAAGACCAAAAAAAAAAAAAAAAAAGTGCAGTCACTTTCCTCAGAAATGCAAAATTACAGCGTTGCTTCCAACGAGGGTTGTAATTTCAGACTCCGAGGTCCAAACAAGAAACAAACACGGCGACGAGGCTTGAAACAGTGCAGGAAAAGAGAGGTGGGGGTGGGGGGCAGCTGCTTCTGTTTCGCTGACCTCCAGAAACTTTGGCGGGGCACACGACAGAGCTAAATGTGGTGGAGGAGGATGGAGTGGTTTACAGACACCAGCGGTTCAGAGGTGGAGCTGGCGTGGAAAACTCTGTTTGGGACTGTGTGGGGTGGGTCAGGGTGGGGTGGGGTGGGGGTGTGAGGGTGTCAACTGGCTGGATTGTGGGTCTCTCTCTGTTTGTGTAAAAAAAAACCTGCAGAGCTGCAGGACAGCACCTCCACCAGGTCTGCTGCCCCGCCGGATACCTGGTTGATATTCACCTGTTAGGGTTCATCAGCCCTCGTTTATTCACCTGACCTCCAACATTTCCTCACAAACCCCGTCACCCCACACACACCCCCACCTGATGCTCCATATCCAGTCACATGACACTGATTTATGTACGTTCATGCAGCAGGTGTAGCTGAAGACGTGAGCAGCTCCAGTGAGTGTGTAGTGGACGTGGAGTGGAAGGATTAAGGTTACAGACACACACACCTGCACCCACACCCACGGTGACAGCAACACAAAGACCTCAGACAGGAAAACATGCACCCTAATGGGAATGAAATTCACACCGAGGGTGGTGAGATATGCCTGTGTTTATGTGTGTGAGCGGATGTGGGTGTGGATGTGTGGATGTGGGTCGTTGTCATGGCATGGCACCCTCGCCCGCCTTGCAGTTGATAGATCTCAGCTGCACGCCTTTATCCTTCAGCTTCTGTTTAACCTTGTGAGCTTCCTCTTCCTCCTCGCTGTCTCGAATACACAGCAGCAGCAAAACACACACACACACACACTTCCTCTTCCTGTAATGCAGGACTCAAGCCTTACAGGAGGTCTGCCATTTTCCATTTCCAGCAGCAGTCGATCGAGATCAGAAAGGTGTTTGACTGGCCTGCACCTGAGCTCCAACCATTTTCAACAATATTCTTGCGGGATTCACAAGTACGAGTTTACCGACTTTATTGATCCCTTTAAACGCGATGACATCACACCCCGTCAGGATCGCCACATACCTGAGACCAAACTGTTGTAGTCCTTCAAAAATTATCGTACGCCATAAATTTGATGACAGCGGATGAGAAAGGAGTTTGCAACGTTTAACTGATGGCGTGCCTAAGGGGGCGTGTCTGTGCGAGACAGGAAGTGACGAAAGTTGATCATAAAACGTAAAACACCAGATCAGTTACGAACAAATGAATCACTGACCTAACGTCTGAGTTTGTTGTCTTCGTCCCGTCTTCTCACCCTCCCTGAGTCTGGTTCCGCTGTGGGGGGAGGGGGTCCCTTCGGTTAAAAGGAAGATCTTTCTGTCGACTGTCGCCCGCTGCTTTTCACTCGCCCTGAACGTTTGATTAAATTAAAGTCAAGATTCACCGTAGACTGTTGCTTTACCTTGACTGTTTTTTTAAACTAAGAATCATTTGTACACTTGGACTTCTCATTCACAAACTTACATTTTCTTATCTCTGTGTCTTACTTTTTCAAAACTATTTTCTGTCGGTACGTCCTCCTCCAGTTTGTAATACTCGTCCTTTATCCACACAAATTCGGATGGTCGAATTTCATAACATTAAGGAGTGTGTTAATTCTAGCAGCTTGCACTTCCTTTAAAGTCTTTTATTTTCTTCTTTTAAACCATTTTTTAAAATTCTCTTTGACTCTCTGGATGGAAAACACAGTGCGCAAAAGTTAAGTACATGAGTGAGGGAGAAGCCCACTCAGAAATGAGCTTTTCTTTTTCCCTTTGTGTCGGTGGACACTGATTGGAAATGACAGTCCTAAATCTCACCCTGACGTCCCTCAGCGCCGGCAGGAGTTCCTGGATGGCTGGACAAAAATAAAAGAAGTCATTCTCTTCGGACACCTGAGACCATCCCTGAGCAGAGACATGCATGAGTGCCTGTTATCACAGAAGCCCGAGTCCATGGCAAACCAAACATCTGACAGGAGAACAATCCCACCTGCAGAGGCTAAAATGTGAAACTGAAAGCTGTGAAAACATCACAATAAATCTGGTTTCTAGGTCTTATTTTCCTGCCAGAAAGTTCAAATGTGCTCCTGATCTGTGGCAACAGCAGATTATAAACAGGGGGAGTACCCATGCACCTCATACCTGCAGCTTCCAGGTGACCTTGCTGGTAACCACGTTCAAATTGAATATATAGAGTTCCTTTAAGCACCTAATCCACAGCTGATTTTCTCCTCGCTTCAGCCTGAAGAGAAAAACTGCACAACACCCTCACCTGTCCAAAAGCAGAAATGTTGTGTACCTCAATTCCCCGAAAATGTAACACAACACCTGTGAGAAAAAAGATCAGCAAGGATTTTAGAGCAGCAGCTGTTGCTGCCTATCTGCAGAGTGTTGTGAGGAAATTTCTAAACAATCTGGACTCTATTCTTCTACAGTAGAAAAAAAATCATTACAAGTGGGGAAACATGCATGACTGTTCTGGAGACACCTAAGCAAGGTCATACAAAAAAAAGATGAATGTGAATTTAAAATTAGGAAAACAAACAGTGAAAGTTTGGCTTGTTTGGACGGAAAAGAGTCTCGTGGCAACAGATCAGTGGTTTTAGAAGATGCTTGGTTGTAATGTGCAGCATTAGAGCTTGTCATCAGTTAACTATCATGTATAGTGAGGTGCTATCGTTCTGACTTGAAAGAGGACCTGAGCAGACTTGACAGCACACGAGTCCAGCATCTGCATGACAGAGTCGGTCATCTATCTGACAGGTAAAGCCTCGCTAAACCTCTTAAAACCACATCATATAACACGACAATTATCACAAGTGTCATGATGGAGAAAAGACTGTGGCAGGACCCAAACGCAGGAGATGAGGACGGCGGGAGTGCAAAACACAAACAGGGATCCAAAAACAAAACAAAAAAAACCTCAAAATATCTTTAGAAGAAAAACTAAGATCCTAGAAGACAAACAGTACGGACCAGCAGGGAGGAAGAGAAAGACAAGGCGAGATATACAAACAGGACTGACAAGACACAGGTGCAAACAATCAGGAATGACAAGACACAGGTTCAAACAGTTAAGGCAGTTGAGACACAGGTGCAAACAATCAGGGCAAACAAGACACAGGTGCAAACAATCAGGACTGACAAGATACAGGTTCAAACAATCAGGGCAGGTGACACACAGGTGCAAACAATCAGGACTCACAAGACACAGGTGCAAACAATCAGGACTCACAAGACACAGGTGCAAACAATCAGGGCACACGAGACACAGGTGCAAACAATCAGGGCAGATGAGACAGGTGGAAACAAACAGGGCAGATGAGACACAGGTGCAAATAATTAGGACAGATGAGACACAGGTGCAAACAA
>JAOWBL010005257.1:0-10378 GCA_028564865.1 Zenarchopterus dispar
TACATATATATATATATATATGTGTGTGTGTGTGTGTGTGTGTGTGTGTGTGTGTGTGCGTGTGTGTGCGTGTGTGTGTGTATGTATGTATCAAATTCTGTTTTGCATGAGGAATGATAATATATATTTCAATATCAACAGTTTGTTGCAGCACTAATTTCTACATGTGGTACTTTGGTCAAATTCAGTGATCAGTCTTTGACTTTGCTTAAGACCAAGTTGAACTTTGCTCAGGTGATGTTTTAATCTTTCATCATGATAAAGTAATATAACTATTTTTGTCAGGTTCAGGTGGAGCTACATTCTTCATAACTGTCTGGCATGGAATAATATTTTTTCCCATTTCTTTTTTAAATTCTGCAATTAATTTCATATTATCTTACTTATACACAGAAGCTTGCCTCTACCAGATCTTATTAGGTAATTAATGTTCATGTATTTTGATAAAGCTTAAATTAATTCATCTTTAATGGTGAAACACATTAGTCACTGACAGCAAAACAATCTGTCTTACAGACATGAAAAAAAAACTGTTATAAAACCAATAAAGGAGATAAAGCTATTGAAATATTGTGTAGGCTGAGTTGAATAAGCATTTATTAGTCCCGAAGGTGAATTATATTGTGAGGAAACATTTTTAATTAAACGAGGGCAGCAGGGTGACTTGATGGTTGGCACCGTTGCCTCACATCTAGAAGGTTCCTGGTTCAACATGTCAGTGCCAGCCTTTCAGTGTGGCGTTTGCATGTTCTACCTGTAAACACGTATCCAAAAAGAACTCATGTTCAGCCAGTTGGTGTTTCTAAATCAACTCTCTAAGTGAGTGTGAGGATGTATGGTTGTTTGTCTATAAATGGTTCTGCGACTTGTCACCTGTCCAGGATGAACGTCTGTCTCTCAGGTGAGGACAGATGGGATACGCTCCAGCAGACCCCGTGACCTCAAATGGGATGAAGTATGAATGAAGTCTTGTCCTTTCTGAAACTGTGTACAGCCTTTTTTCCCCTGCTTTTTTTCTTGTCCTATTTCCTCTCATTTTTAACTGTGGCCCCAGAACAGTTTTATGCTTACTCTGCAGTTTTTATTAATTATACAGTCTGCATTAGCAGTTTTCTTGTTGCTGAGACATAATGAATACTGAGCTGAGAAGTAAAAGGAAACCACGTCCGATAATGAGTACAGTACAGACTTTTTCTTGATATTCTGGTTGAATGGGGCATGAAGTCAGGTGCAATGAGAGAGTCCATCCTCTTTTACTTCTTATGTGTTACGTATCAGGGCAACAGCATATGACACTTTACATCAGGTCATTTGACCAAATCTAAGCTAAAAAGCAGAAACAGTGGAAAAAAAGATAAGGTTTAAGGTGGTTGTAGAAGCAGTTTCGCCAGAAGTAACTTCAAATGAGCACTCTCCTGAATCTGTGTTTAGAGGTCTGGAAACACTTGTAAAACCATTTCCAAACAATTTGGAGTTTAACATTGTCCAGTGGAAACGATTACTCAGATCTGGAAAGCATTCAGGATAGCTGCCTGTCAGGAACTGCAGGAGCAGGATCCAAATGCAGGAAGCTCAGAGAGAGGAGAAAATAAGGTCCTTTATTTTAGGCAAAACCGCTGCTTCAGCAGGATAACCAGAAACTGAAAAACCAAGAATCAGCAGTGGCCTAAGTCGTCCCTGAAGCTGCTGTTTGAGCAAGTCCATCCTCACAGTGAAATACTTGACAGTGCATCTGGACATTTTCTTTACAGAGGGTTAAATTTGTTTAAAGAGACAGTTTTGCTTGCATGAGTAGGTGTTAAAAGTGGCCAGACTGGTCATCCCGGGGTTAGGGAAGCATTTTTTTTCTGGCCTTATATGAATAAGGATAATTCATCTTGGTCAAATCAAACATTAAAACCAACACCTCTGTGTCCTGTTTATCAGCTGATAGAGTATTTGATAACTGATTGTATCTTTTCTTTGCCTCAATCAAAGTCTTTTTCCAGGTATCTGTTGATGAACACTTGTCATCGTCTGTGCACAATAACGACGAGACCTTGTGGTTTGTGCTCTCTCTCCGTTCACCTCTCTGTTTATTCAGTCAGATCAGGGTTTAGTTGTTTTTTTTCCTCATATGCTTTCTCAGGTGCTGAAGCAGCTCTGCATCCAGCACAACCGGACTTCTGGGTATTACACACAAAGTCAGGGTGCACTGGAGCGTTTCCACCAAACTTTAATATCCCTCTTGCACGCTTATTGCACAGATTTAGATAAGGACTCGGAAGAAGGCTTGCTCTGGTTGCTGCTTGTGGCCTGAGAAATTACCACAGAAGAGCGCGGGCTATGACCCAAATGAGCTTGATTTTTGCTTATTGCCATTCATGGTCCCTTAGCAGGACTGTCAGAAGTTCTGGACAGACTCAGAACCTCAGTCAGTGTGATAAATGTGCTGCTGAAAATAGCAAAGGAAAGACTGACATCAGCACAAGAGAGGATGAAGTTTTATGTTGACTTCACTTTAATACCCGGGTGATCCTAATTGTGTTGTAGTGAATCAGGTGTCCGGACAAAACCATATTGTTTTAGCATCTTAACAGAGAAAGAAGTTGCATCTCTGTCAAGTTAATGTAATGAAACTATATTATGGTCACGCCTCCATGCTATCAGGTTGAACAGAAACAAACATGTGTGGTTGGCACTTTAAATGCTACTTTTGGTGCCACTGACAACAATATTTTACAACACAAACCTCAACCCTTACTTGGGATCAAAGGTTCTGCTCTGGGAACACCCCTACACATCCCAGAGTTGGCTATGGTGTTCCTCAGGGATCTGAGCTTAGACCAATGTAGTTCACCCTTCACAGGGTGCCTTTTTCATTCGAAATAATGACATTTATTTCTGTTGTTATGCTGATAACACCTGGGTTTATTCGTGTATGAAGGTCCATAACATGAGTAAATTAGTGAAGCTACAGGTGTGACTTAACATGGTCATCATTTTCATGAAAACTGAAGTCATTATTTTTAGCCCAAAACACTTTGGAGATTTAATAGACATTGATTTAATGACTCTTGGTAGCATTAGTTTTACTTCCAGTACTACTGTGAGAAAGCTTGGAGTTATATTATCCAGGATATGTGTTTGTGGCTTTGCAGTTTCTGATCCATTCTGAACTACTGGATTGTTTTTTTTTTTTACTTGAATGTCCAAATAATTCTGTGAAAATGTTCCAGCTGATCCAAAAACAGTACTGCCAGAATTCTGACTGGTACTGCCAAGAGAAACCCAATCAATCCTGTTTCAGCCTCTGAAGTTTGGTTGTTCAATTTACAACATATAAAGACCAATCATGTCTTACAGAAAGAAAAATACGAAACGTTAATTGTTGTTGATAGTGGTTGTATGAGGTTTAAATCTTCAGATGTATTTCACAGACTGATTCTGGATGGTAGCTTGGTTTTTATTCATCTCAGGTTGTATTTAGAAAGATGTAACACACAGTAAGGGCAAGATAATTATCTGTAAAATATTATATGTAAACGATTTGAAGGTTTTATATATATATATATATATATATATATATATATATATATATATATATACTTGGAGTATGACTTGGTTGTAGAGGTTTTCCTTGAACTTGACAGTGAAGACTGAGAAAATTGGCTTATTTTCTTTCCAATAATGAACATTAGAGAACGTTTGCTCAGTTGTCAAACTTCCTTCTTTTTCGAAAAATCTTATTTGGACTTTCTAACAATAGAGAGAAAACCTTAAACGTCAACCTTTAATTTAACACAGTATTGCCATCAAATGGATACATTCTGCCTTCGCCCTTCATGGACTTGTGCTTTCCAGTCGCCTTTTATTACACAGCATAAAGGTGAAAGTGCGAGACCTCTGCGAGACACCTCGAAGCAGCAGGGTAATGGATACCCTCCGGACACAGATCGACTTAGATGAGGAAAGTTGAGTGGATTTACAGTTCGAGTCGTAGCTTCAGATGTCGGAGGAAAAGTGCACATCTAAATGGCGGGATGTTTGTAATATATGAAGCTTAGAGTGCCCTTGCAGAACTTGGACTTCCAGGGTGTGGATATTGCTTTTCATGTGTCATTAATTCGACTCATTATTGCTGGCAGGCCTGAACAATAATCCAGTTTGTCTGATAATTAAGTGTTACCTCCAGTGAGAGTGCAACAGCATATGTGAAGCACTTGTTCAATTGTTCATTGTCGTGACAAATAAAATTCAAATTAGTCCACGAGAAAACTGGAGCTCTTGAGTTTTGCAGAAGAGACTTTTAACTCTTTCCTTGCATTTTATGTATGTATGCACAGGTGTAGCTGTTTTCTGTGGAAATCTCTTCTTGATGCATCATGCACTAAACTCAGAGGGCAGACTGGTCCCAAATTGCTGATCAGTGCTACTTGAATAACTGAGGGAATATCACAGGTTTTTATATGGCATGTGAAATATTTGCATTTGGGAAAAATATTGCTTTGAATATTTGTCATTGTCCATTTGGCTGAGGTGGTGCAGCTTTGCGTCTTTCCCAATAAGCCACTCAAGGTAATGAAAGCTGCAAAGCTTGCCAGAACAGGCTCGGAGATTGGTGCTACTGTCAAATACTTGCTGGTCCGGCAAATGTGAATCTCTAAGTGTCTGGTTCAGTTTTTATATTGTTATTAAAAGGAGTCATTTGGTCACAGTCCTTTGGAAGTTTGTCAGATATTGTCCCTCCCCACACTTGAAATGTAAGAGGGACACTTTATTTTTATGATGCACTTTCGCAGTTTCCTTCTGGTTTCTTTAGCCGATTTTGGATGGATGATTACGCTTATCTGTGATTTTTGTGTCGCCAAAAGCTCCCGGATGGAGTAATGCTGTGAAGGAGCTAAACTCCTACTTCCACCTCAGCTTTTGCCCCACGGACCGATCACCTGCTGAGCCGGAGTAAGACGAAGACGAGGAAATCTCCTCAAACTGATTTGGTTAAATGTGTCTCATCACGGTGATCAGTCAGCTGATCCAGTGATTTAGAGATTCTGTGTTTAATGTCCCCAAGTGGCCTTTTTTCGTGGCTGAGCTGCTTAAATGCTCCTATTATCTGAGGGACAGTTAACTTTGGCTCTCTTTGCACCCTAATTGGGAGAACATTCTGGTCTCGAACTATAAAGAGTAATTGTGCAAAGTTTAGGGCTTTTCATTAGTACATTTTACAATATTTTCAAATTCTTGAGAGTTGCTTTGTTGGCAGTGATTGATGAAGTAGCAGTCCAGCTTCAGCCTTTTTAAAGTCCAAGTGTAACTGAACGTATGTGTGCATTGCATTTTCTTCATAACAGTCTTCACAGACTCCACAGATTGAAATATCAAACAGTAACAAGGCAAATTCCAGCACTGACACCTTGCAGCGTTACATCTCAACTGATACCTGCAAGGCCCGACTGTGCCAGGAATAACCGCCTCAGGAGTTGATTTATTATAACAATCTAGAGGAAGGTCATCTGTCCTTATCTGGGGCAAACCGGTGACAGCTAAGTTATACAGCGGGGAGGCTAGCTTAAACCGGCTGCCGTGCACCGCTCCCCAATTTGGATTCAGAGGTTGACTGAGCACCTGGCACACTTAAAGTGTAAGTGCAGGTAGAGTCACCTTCACAGACTAATCCTGGCACCTCGCTGAATGAGGCTCTTGGTGTTTTGATGCTGTTTGTATTGTAGCACTAAAACTTCAGCATTGCATTCGGATTTCATGTCACAACTGTTAAAAAAAATTATCCAAGCGTAAATTATGGTATAAAACAGTAATAAAAGATATATCTCTTCATCTTCTCTATCATGTGGCATCAATTGGACTCTTCAGGCAGATTTGAATAATCACACTAAACATGTTGAGGTCTTTTTTAATAGGCTTTTTTTCCTTCTTCTTTGTCTTTTAAATGGTTGTGGATAATTGAACACCCTCACACAGAGCAGAAACTGAAATTCATTAATGTCCAAGGAAGTATATTATCTGTTTTTATTTAAAACGATGAACAAAATACTCCAAATTCATTAAAAAAAAGTCATAAAAATGTAAGAATTCCCATCTGTCTGATTTACTATTATGCAGCTTTTTAACATATTTTCCAAACGTTAATGAGTAGAAACGTGGAAAGTCTCTCACATTATGTGTTTTGCATGTTACACTAAGCGAATAACGGTTTATTTCCCACCGGAAAAGGATTTTCCTCCTTTAGATCAATTTGTATTCACGACCACCTGCAATATTGCAGTATAAATTGGGTCCCAGGCCACAATATAATAAGTATGCATTGAAAATCTGTCCTAACAACAGTACAGCACTCAAGAGTAGGGGAACATCTTGCAGCATCACAGTGTGCTGGTGTGGAACAAATAGCATTATGTTGTGCCATGTGTTGTGATACAGCACATCAACCTCATCGTAGGAATCTGATGTCCCTCGGTGTGAGTCATTCCTCTCCACACGCCAGATGAATGGCTGCAAAACAGAGCTTTTAAATCCCACCCACAAATCTAGGGATCGGTTAACTTCTCATCGGTCCCCGTTCTGCGAAGGAGAGCGGGCTATGATGCGCTTCTTTCATGGCTCTTTGTTATTCTGCCCTCCTCATATTGGGGATCCGGGCTGTGACTTTGTTTACTCTCTCCTTGAGTGTAGTTGAGAGGAAATTGTCCCGACTGGTGGCATTTGCTTCACTTTTAATACCAGGCGTGCCTGTGAATCATAAGAAGTCACGGAGGGAGGAGGTATTAAGTGCTTTTGAGTGTCTCTCTCTGAATGATCAGGAAGCGGCTTTATCCCATTGTTGAATATTTCAAGATCTGGTATAAACGCATGCATATGACAAACAAAACAACAAAAATGATCACAGAGTTTTCACATGCCCTTAAATGCTGCTCTGTTGCAAAAACCGATTGGGTCGAGCGTGCATTCCAGTTGCAATGCATAGTGCCAACATGACTAATGGGCCGAACCCGGATCCTCTATCGACTTGCACAAAAATACTCAGGGATTGATTTGACTGCTTAAGCCGCTGCCATAATCTTCCCTCCACCGATACAGTTTCCCAGCTATTTGTAAAACTGCTGCTGCAGCCTATTTTTTTTTACATCAAATTTTCAATCAAATCAAATCAAATATGGTTCATTGTGACGTTATATGTAAATATTTCTTGGTGTTCAATTTGCCTGGTCACCTCTACACAGAGCCAATGATCAAATTCATTCGTTCTTATGATCAGCTGACTGTGTGTGTATACAGCAGCAATTTTAAAGTTGAGATACTATGTATAAGAATATTTATAAAGATTGCACCTTGCCTCAAGGCTGCTTGCTCACCTACAGCACCATCAGTTTGTAGCACTTCCTAAAGCCGGTTCAGGGAATGAGTCTGTGAACATCAACAAACACAAATCCCAAAAATGTTCTCCTCAGTGAAGTCTGTCCAGCCAAACAGGAGCCGGTACCAATGATGGATCAAAAATGTTCAAAATGAAATGAAAAGGGGGGAACATCGGTAGTCCCTTCAGTTATTCGAGGAACCTTCACCCAGTCTTAGAAATCAAAAAATGTCTGCACGCTGGCGTTGTGAAATAAATTATCCTAATGTGGCCTGACGAGGCTGTTGTTAGCTAATATCGACTAGCCTGTCAACTCTGATAAATCGCTACCTGATTCAGCAGTATAAAATTTTAAATGGCTAATGTCGGCCAATTTAGGGCGCCTCCCAGGGTCGATCTGGCAAACAGTTTGGTAAATTTGCTGTTTGCAATTTATTTTATACAGGAATTGTACTGCATAAATCAGACAAGGCTCTAGTACGTCCTTTAGAGTCAAATGACTTCTACAGCCTTTAATATAGTTTATAGTTAACGATAATGAAGTGTAATTTTACTTCTCTTCACATTATCCTTTGCTGTTTTTTGTTTGCTTGTTTGTTTTGCATGTTTGTGGAGACTGTGAGACTGTAAAAGTCCAAAGGTTGGAGGTGTTCAGACAGTGAAACATGAATTTTTAGTGCTCAGGATTTATTTCCTGTTAATTCTTATAGCTTAGCACTTAACTTTTGTTTTTAGTCCACTTTAAAGGTAACATGGTTAAGTTTAATTATTTAACTGTTTAGTTACACATAGAAACTTATTATGCCTTAAGTTTTGTAACATCACGTATCTCTTATTAAAAAGCTTCATTGTTTAAGTTGTAAGACTCAAACTTTAAGGGTCTGAAATCCATAACTTTTAAATTTGTGCGATTGTTGAGAATTTATGTCCTCATTCACAAATATAACACATTTAAAAGCTTTAATAACTTTAATTTTCCTGAAGACCACATTGTTTTGTCTGATGGACTGGTTTGGTTGCTCGCTACACTTAAAGCCACTGGTGTTGTTAATAACAGTAAGATTATAAGAACTGGAAATAATTTATGGAAAAACCTAAAGGTTCTTCATAATGTAAAATTATTATATTGCAAAGATTGAATCTGTGTGAGTACGCAGATATAAAAAGAAGCAGTAGACGATTTTATATAAATAAATACATAAATAAATACATATATATATATATATATATATATATATATGAGACAAGAAAAAAGGAGTACAACTTTGTAACTTCAAATGTCATCTCTTGCAGCCATTTTAATAAATTTCATCCGTTTAAATAACTCGTGTCGCATTGGTTTCATTAAGCCTCACATTGAAGTGAAATTTAAAATGCTCTCCAGGTTATAAACAGAGCGTCAAAAAGAAAAGCCCCACCACCGTAGCGAATGGAAACATGCATGGTGAATCGGCTGATGTTTACTGTGTCCCAAAAGTAACTTTAAAGTCATCTTATCTCCTAAAGTGAGAAAGGAGCGAGAGTAGCTCTAAGCAACTGGTTCACCTCAAGACTGCAGCCTTTCCATGCAGATGATTGATTCAGGTACAGTGAGGAGGCAGAGGAGGGATCAGGCTCTGGGCTCTGTCCGTTAATCACACTGTTACCACACAGGAAGCATTTATCACCAAACACCAAAGGCTGCGGTCCACGGGGAATACTGAAACTAATCTCATCACTTTCATGCAATCCATCTAGTTCCACAAAAAGCAGTATTGCTGAGTGCTACCACATCTATTCTCCCTGTTAGAGAATATTCCACAGAAAAAACAAGAGACAAAAGAAAAAATGGGTTTTGATCTTTAATATATTATTGTGTGTGTGTGTGTGTGTGTGTGTGTATATATATATATATATATATATATATATACATACATACATACATACACATAATACACACATACATACACATGTAGGCATTTATATATTATTTTTACATCACACAATGCTCTAGAGCAGGGGTTCCCAAACTTTTCCATGCCAAGGCCCCCGAAACTGCATGAGCTTCTTGCCAGGGACCCCAAAACCCACAGACATGAGTACACCAGCCAATTTTGGTGATAATGATTAATAAACATTATTATCCATACCAACAACTTGCTGCTTTTTACCATAGAAACTTAACAAAATATACTATAACGGATTTTAATAAAGACAACATTGAGGTCCAAGGACAACTGGAACAAACATTGCTTCTGAACTAACCCTAACCCTAACCTCTTTTTTTTTTTTTTTTAATATTTTGCCTAGCTTCCCTCTAATTTTCTGAGGCCCCCCTAGTGGCCCCTGATGGCTCCAGGGGGCCACGGCCCCCAGTTTGAAAACCACTGTTCTAGATGATCTGATTTTAGCCTGATTGAATGCTGCCCATTGACATCAGGGTGCTTATTCAAATATAGCTAACACTTCAAAAGAGCTCACATGTAATTTGACTTTTGTTTTCTGTTTATAAAAAAAAGAACTTTTTTTTTTTCTTTTTGCATTTGAACTTGACCAAGGGATGGATGCAAGATAAAGAAGAAGAAGAAAAATCTTTATTTGTCCCGCAGTTGGGAAATTGCATTTTTGCAGCAGAAAAAGAACAAAAGTAGATGTGGTACAGCAAGACAAAACAAAACATATCGAAGATGAAAAAAAAAATGAATACCCATGTTTATCTGTCCAAGTATTTGAATATGGTTGAGTATGTACAGTATGCAGACACAAATTTCAGTAAAGTGACTAGTGTATATTGCACTTGTGATGAGTTGCATCATCATACAGTATTGATGACTGCAGGAGATGGATGATGGACATATGTACAATATGTTGTATGTCTGTATGATTGTGTGAGTTTTTAGTTATTAGTATCTACCTGTTTATTTATTTTTTACCCTTTTAAGCACACTCAAAAGGGTAGCTATACAATACAATAGCTAAATAACTCGTAGAACAGACTATTCCCCTGCTACTTATGTATTTATGTAGATTTTCTTTTCTCCCTTT
>JAOWBL010005258.1:0-10376 GCA_028564865.1 Zenarchopterus dispar
TTTTATCTGAACAAACTATTATTTTGCATATTTTGGACAGGATTTTCTTTGTTGAAGAGATATTTATTAAACTTGTTGCTGCTGACGGAAGATCTAGGTGTGTTGATCGAATGGAGATTTTAGTTTCAACTGATGATTTCATTGGTAGATATTCCAGAAACTGACTGTTCCTGATGCCGTATTCCTGAACCAAATAAGAAAATGCCAGACAATTAGAGTGAAAGATGTGTTTGAGAGAAGTGATATCCTTAACAGCCTATGTGTGGAAGTTGATTGGTTTTTTGTTGCTTATAAAGTCAGGGTTATTCCAAATTGGAGTGAAATTAGAGATAGCAAAGGGTGAATTTGTGATTTTATAAAATTTCCACCAGGTGTTCAGAGTAGAGGCTATTGTTATTGTTTTAAAACATGAATGGTGCTTGATGGATTGACTATGGAATGGAATCTGGAGTTCTTTGCAGAGTTCCTCTTCGATGTCCAACCAGATGATGTCTGACTGACTGTGGTGAGTCCATTTGTATATATACTGAAGTTGGTTTTCGAGAAAGTAATAGCTGAAATTCGGAGCTTATAAGCCTCCCTGAGATTTAGGTTTTTGTAAAGTTGTTAGTTTAACCCTTGGTGTTTTATTCTTCCAGTAAAATTTTGTAATAATTGAATCTAAAGACTTGAACCAAGTCAGAGATGGCTGGGTTGGGGTCAGTGAGAATAGGTAGTTTATTTTAGGGAGAATTACAATTTTAATTATTGCTATTCTGCCCATGATAGACAGAGGTAGATTTACCCACTGTCGAAGATCATCACCTACTGTTTTTTAATAGTGGAGTAAAGTTGAGTCCAATCAGCTCTGACAGCCTGGAGGAAACATTGATGCCTAAATATGTGATGTGATTTGTGCACAGAGAGATGGCTGATGTGTGGGCTGCCTCATTCTATTTAGTTTTGTGCAATGGGAGAATTGATGACTTGTTCCAATTTATTGAGTAATCGGCAATTTTCAAATACAGATTTATTAGTTTTACTATTTCTTGCAGGGATGCTTGAGGTTTTTGTAAAAATAGTAAAATGTCATCAGCGTATAAGCTGATCTTATGGTGTGTTTGAGAAGTTTTGATTCCTGTGATGTGGAGGTTCTGATGGATAGCTGCTGCTAAGGGTAATGTAATGAATAGAGAAGGGGAGAGTGGGCACCCTTGTCTGGTTCCCCTATGCAATGTAAAACTTTGTGATGTAATTCCATTTGTGGATACTGTGGCTGAAGGTGTATTGTACAGGATCTTGATCCAATTTATAAATGAATCACCAAAGTCAAATTTTTGCAATGTAGTGAAGAGAAAATTCCATCTGACTCTATCAAAAGCTTTTTCTGCATCTAAAGTGGATCAAGAGCTACAGTGGTTTTCTGATGAATTATCATTTTAAATGTGTTCAAAGGTGAAAAAAAATAGACAAACACATCATAATATTCCTACACACAAAACACTACTTTGCTGAGTGCTTAGATGATTTCTCTCTGGAGAGTTATTTTTTTCAGTTGCAGTTGCAGCTTTCCAGGTCTTCAGGGCTCCATCACATCCTGGTTTTACTAGCTGACATGCTCTTTTTAAAAAGAAAATTTTAAGGTGTAGTTTTTTGAGTTTGTCTTTGAAATTAAATTGTCTTCAAAATACCTAGACAAAAGTAAAACCAGCAGCTGCTTAAGGAAAGAGAAAAAACCTGCTGCTATGAGGAGTCTGGTGGTTGCTGCTCTTCATGGTGGATTTTTTTTAATATCTAATTAAAAATGTAGTTTCTGTTGCCTAAAGTTTGTTTTCCTCCACAGTGTTGAAGTCAACAAACATGCACAAGCATGTGTTTGGTTTCACTGTTGGAGTCTCAGAACTGACTGAAAGTGGGAGTCAAAGTGACGCTTCACTAGTTTGATCTGGATTCAGAGCAGAGTCGGACCAGCACAGCTGGAATCATAAATTTCCTGTCACTCCTCATCGTCCTCCTCTTTCTCTGAGGATGTCCTTCTTAAGCCATGAGTCCAGATGTTTCTGAGATCCAAGATCTTCAGCATCCTGAATGTTTCCTGCAGCCACTCATCTAAACATGTCTTATTGTAACCACAATCCCCTCTCAGCACTGTGGAAAATAAAAAAATAAAAAACAGCAGAATCAGTTGCAAACCTCATAAATCTATATTTTAATTTCAACAGGACACAGAAAACATACCAAATATTGACACTGAGACATTTTACCACTTCATAAACAATGTTAGCTCATTTTAAAATATACAGTTACAGTTTGAAAAAAGTTGGGATATGGACAACAAAACTCTGGAAAAGAACCTAGCAGAACATTTACAATTACTATAATGTAGTTAATGGTAAACAGCAACATAATTGATTATAAAAAGATGATTTTAGAGAGACAGAATCTCTCAGAAGTGAAGATGAACAGAGAATCTGGGGAAGTCTCTGTGCACCGGGGACAAGACTAAAAATGAACCCTGGGATTATGTGGTCTTGGGGTCCTTGCATAGAGCAGCAGTTTAAAAATGAAAATAAACGTGCATGGACTCAAGGATACTCACAGAAACCATTAGTAACACAGTCATATTAAGAAGGAAAAATGTTTGAACATGATACACAACAAAAGCATGTCCTCTTAGTAGAAGAATCTGGGCGCTGCACTGGCCCATATATAGTCCGCTTCAACAAATAGGGTTTGTTGGTTTATAAGATTTGGTCATTTCATGGTATTGTGTTTTTATTTACATTTTACAGCATCCCAACATTTTTTTAGAAATGTGGATGTATCAACACTATGAGCTAACACTTTTTCTCATGCTCTGTCATTGGATCTTCAGGGTGCTGATGTCATCAAAATATCCTGATGGCCTAACAGGGCGGATCGAGTTCAACGATGACGGTGACCGGCGCTTTGCCACCTACAGCATCCTGAACTACCAGCAGAAACTTGGTCGCCTCATCCAGGTCGGAATCTTCAATGGATCTCAGGTAGCCTTACCTCATTAAACACCTGGTTAAACACCTGCCACACTTGATTAAACACTTGCCACACTCGGTTAAACACCTGCCACACCTGGTTAAACACCTACCCCACCTGGTGCACTACCTGCTACACCTGGTTAACACAGCTGCTACACAAGGTTAATACACCTGCTACATCTGATTAAATACCTGCTAGTTATTCACCTGCGGTATTGAAACCTGGCTTGTGTGTCATCCTTCTGGTTCCACATTTGGCCACTTATTTGTGATACACTTGGTTGATTGAGCTACAGAATTCAGGTTGACTTACTGGGTCAAGAGCACCATCTCCATCTCTCCTGCGTCCTCTCTGGGGTCTCCTCTCTGTGGGATGTGCCTCGCCAGGTAGGTGTGTAGGAGGCATTTTAATCAAAACCCTTAGCAACTTTAGCTTCTCATGAGCTCACAACCTGTGGGAGGGGCTAGAGGGGTCAGGTGCCATGTAAGCTGGGTGGTGGCTGAAGGCGGGGACCCTGGTGGTCTGATCCTCGCCTGCAGAAGCTCTAGGGACATGGAATGTCGCCTCTCTGGTGGGGAAGGAGCCTGAGCTGGTGTATGAGGTCGAGAGGTTCCTACTAGATATAGTTAGACTCACCTCAACATATGGCTTGGGCTCTGGAACCAGTCCTCTTGAGAGGGGTTGGACCCTGTTCCACTCTGGAGTTGCCCAAGGTGAGAGGTGTCGTGCAGGGGTGGGCATACTTATTGCCCGCGGCTCGGTGCCTCCCACCTCCGACAGAATTTAAGTCACGTCCCAAGGGAGGCGGGACATGATAGTCTGAGTGGACTATGTTCTGTGCCTCCATTGTCAAGGCACTTGACCGGAGATGTGGCCGTAAGGTGATCGGTGCCTGTCGCGGCAGTAATCCACAAACATGCTAGTGGACACCAGTGGTTAGGAATGCGGCCAAGATGAAGAAAGAGTCCTATAGGGCATTTCTGGCCTGTGGGACTCCAGAGGCAGCAGATAGGTACCGGCAGGCCAAGCGGAACACAGTTTCGGTTGTGGCCAAAGAAAAAACCCGGGCATGGAAGGAGTTCGGAGAGACCATGGAAATCAACTTCTGGACAGCTTCAAAAAGATTCTGGTCCACCATGCGGTGGTTCAGGAGGGGAAGTGGTGCACCACTAACACAGTGTATAGTGGGGATGGTGGTCTGTTGACCTCAACTTGCGACGTTGTGAGTCGCTGGAGGGAATACCTTGAAGACTGCCTCAATCCCGCTGACATGCCTTCCTATGAGGAAGCAAACCCTTTGAGTTCGGAGGTAGGGTCGTCTACCGCTGGGGCCGAGGTCCCCAAGGTGGTTGAGACACTCCTGGGTGGATGAGATCCACCCTGAGTTCTTTAGGGCTCTGGATGTTGTAGGGCTGTCTTGGCTGACATGCTTGTGCAAGATCGCGTGGACGTCTGGGACAGTGCCCCTAGATTGGCAGACTGGGGTGGTGGTCCCCCTCTTTAAAAAGGGGGACAGAAGGGTCTGTTCCAATTATATAGGGATCACACTCCTCAGCCTCCCTGGTAAGGTCTATTAAGGGGTACTGGAGAGGAGTGTCCGCCAGATAGTCAAGTCCCGAATTCAAGATTAACAGTGTGGTTTTCGTCCTGCACGTGGAACACTGGACCAGCTCCACACCCTCATTAGGGTCCTGGAGGTGGCATGGGAGTTTGCCCAACCAGTCTACATCTGTTTTGTGGACTTGGAGAAGGCTTTTGACCATGTCCCCGGGAAATCCTGTGGGGGATTCTCCGGAGGTATGAGTTACCTGAGACCCTTATAAGGACTGTCCGGTCCCTGTACACGCGGTGTCAGAGTTTGGTCCGTATTGTTGGTTGTAAGTTGGACTTGTTTCCCATGGGGGTTGGACAAAGGGCTGCCCTTTATTACCGATTCTGTTCATTACTTTTTTGGACAGAATTTCTAGGTGCAACCAAGGGGCAGAGGGGGTCCGGTTGGTGACCTCAGAATCGGGTCTCTGCTTTTTGCAGATGATGTCATTCTGTTGGCTTCATTTGGCCAGGGCCTTCAACTCTCACTGGAGCGGTTTTCAGCCGAATTTGAAGCAGTTGGGATGAGAATCAGCATCTCCAAATCCAAGACCATGGTCCTCAGTCGGAAAAGAGTGGAGTACCCTCTCTGGGTTGGGAATCAGGTACTGCCCCAAGTGGAGGAGTTCAAGTATCTCGGGGTCTTGTTCATGAGTGAGGGAAGGATGGAGTGGGAGATTGATAGGCGGATCGACGCAGCGTCAACAGTGATGCGGACTCTTTATCGGTCCATCATGATTAAGAAGAAGCTGAGCTGAAAGGCGACGCTCTCAATTTACCAGTCAATCTACGATCCCCCCAGATGAGCTGGACAAAGTGGCTGGGGAGAGGGAAGTCTGGGCTTCCCTGTTTAGGCTACTGCCCCCTTGACCCTATCATGGAGAAGCGGAAGAAGATGGATGTATGGCCTTAGCAACCTCTTCTGTCTCCTCTTCATGCGGAGGAGTAGGGGCTTCTCAGCCTATTTTGAAGAAAGTGCAGAGGAAACTAATTTCTGTCACTTGTATCTGCTCACTCAGTTTTTCTGTTCTTACCCACAGCTTGTTACCATAAGTAAGTGTTTGAACATACACTGATTGCTAACTTGATCTTCTTTACCACAACAGGTCAATGCAATGTCCGCATCACTTCAGTGACTACACCAATCCACCTGTCAGTCTCCCACTCTATTCTTCTCTCATTCATGAATAAGGCCCTGAGATACTTGAATCCCTTCAAGGGGGTTGGTGTAGAGCTGATCCACCATTCCAATGCCAGGGCAAAAGCCACACTGTTCCTCTTAAATCCGAGATTCGATTATCCTCTCTAGGCTGCACCTCGAAACTGTCCATAAAAGTAATGAACAAAGTCCAACACTCACTGGAAATGACCCTGATTTGCTGCTGGTAATGCAGACCAAGCTCTGACTCTGCTTTAGAGGAACCAGACATCCTGTATGGGTGATTTCTGCACCTCGTACTCTCAGAGAACCCCTTCACGGGAATCCACTAGGGACAGTTGAATGCCTTCTCCAAGTCCACGAAACACATATAAATGGGTTGGGGAAACAAAAACTACACTGCTTCTCCTGGATCTGACATTCAACAATCCAGCAGACCCTCTTCTCCAGGCCCCCTGAATACTTTACTAGGGAGGCTGAGGAGTGTGATCCCTCAGTAGTTGCAGCACAGCCTCTTGAACCCCTTCTTAAAGAGGGTGATCACCACCCCATCTGCCAGTCCTGAGGCACTGTCCCTGATGTCAAGATGATATTGTACAGACATGTCAACAAAAATACCTCCACAACATCCAGACTCTGGGGAGATTTCATCCTTGCCTTGAGCCTTGCCACTAAGGAATTTCTTAATCAACTCAATAACCTCAACCCAAAATAAGAGAGGCCACCTCTGATTCCATGGGCTCTGGTTCTTCGTAGGAAGTTGGGTTAGGGTTAAGGTATTCCCTCCGGTCAGCTGTATTGACATGAAGGCACAACTAGTAGAAAACTGAACCAGGACCGCTTGTTTGAAAAAAAATTCCGGGAGAAAACCTCTTCTCTCTACAAAGAACATAGAAGCACAACTGAGGTTGATGAAACTGCATCTGAACAAACCAGCAAGCTTCTGGAACAATGTCCTGTGGACAGATGACACCAAAGTGGAGATGTTTGCCCTTAATGTGCATAACCATGTTTGGAGAGAACCAAACAGGATTTTGGTAAATCTAAATCAGAATGGCTAATAAGTAGAATACTCAAGGTTTTGGGAGACCTGGTCAAAGTTCAAAGTTCAGATCTGAACCTGATTGAGATGCTGTGGTGGGACCTTCAGAGACCTGTGTATGCTAAGACCCAACACAATTAGATATTCTGTTGGTATTTTTACCCATTTAAAAAACAACCACATAAACAAACACAGGATTGAAGGACAGAACACTATCACGTCTGACTGCAGATCAGAATGAGGTTCAGTGAAGAGATGTTCCCACTCTCTGATGAAGCTGATCTGAGTCTCAGAGCCTCTGGTGTCTTTAAATATGGATGTACAGATGCAGTATTGATGCTGTCATTTTCTTTTGATGTCACGGTAAGACCTGCCTACAACAGCTTCACCACCTGAGTCTGACTGTGTCTTGCAGGTCATTATGAACCCTCAGAGGAAGATCATCTGGCCTGGAGGAGAGACAGAGAAACCGGTTGGATACCAGATGTCGACCAAACTCAAGGTGCTCTCAATGTCAATATGTCTGTCTCATCATCATGGTAACATGACTGAGCTACAACTGCAGGCAAGAGTGTTGAGATGTAGAAAAGAGTTACACAGAAAAGATGGTTGTTGAGCCAACTAAAGTCAAGTGTTTTAATTGATAACAAATTAATAAATTAAGGTTTTCCAACTCAAGTTAACCTACAACTCAGTGTAAATCATATATCTGTTCTAATGTTGCATGGCCATTTAACATTTATAAATCTGACCTGGAACAACATATTGAAGTTACAAAATTTAAATCTGAGAACTGGAAGTGATGATTACTTTTATGTGTTATCATATATCTGAAAAGACCACTTACAAAAAATAAACCTATATAGGTCCCTTGAGCCAGACAGAGGGACCATAACCAATGTAACTCGATGACTGTGGTCTAGTTTGGATCTGTGGTGTCACAGAACTCCAGAAATCTGAGAAGATCACTGAATGTGAGGTTTTCAGACTGAAGCAGCTCCAAACAAAGTGATAGATTTGTGTTTTAGTTGGCATTCATTAGAGCCGTTTCTGGTTCTATGTTGATGATACAGATGCAGAGAGCTCCTGCGGCCACTAGAGGGCTCCCTCGCACCATGATGTGCTCCAAAACAGAAATAAAATTGATCTCCACCTAAAGGTCATCATATTTCAACAGATGGTGTTGACACGTCATCATGCTAGCTTAGTTATTCGCAGCAGCATTTATGCTAGTTGGGCCGGATCATCTTGCTAGCTCAGCTGGTATTAAAACTGTCTGTAATTTGATCAGCAAGAATTTTCTTTTTTTTAAATGTCAGAGTGCTAGCTCTACCAGGTTGACTTCAGTGAACTAGCCCCAAAAACACGTCAACTGAGAAAAGGCATTTTGCATGCAGAGAAAATTTGCATGCAGAGAAAAGGCATTTTGTTTGTTTTCATAAAAAATTGTTTAACGATGATTACACCAAGGAAATCTGTTTTTTTTAACATTCTGCTGCTTGATTGCATTAATTAAATGTTTGAATCACAATATGTTCATTTAATTTTTGAATCCAGCGTTGTTAACAAATAACATATATTCTCCATCCATCCATCTTCTTCCGCTTATCCATGGTTGGGTCGCGGGGGCAGTAGCTTAAGCAGAGAAGCCCAGACTTCCTTCTCCCCAGCCACATCATCCAGCTCATCTGGGGGATCTTGAGGCGTTCCCAGGCCAGCCGAGAGACATATTCCCTCCAGCGTGTCCTGTGTCTTCATCAGGCTGTCCTCCTAGTGGGACATGCCCGGAAAACCTCACCAGGGAGGTGTCCAGGAGGCATCCTTACCAGATGTCCAAGCCACTTCATCTGGTCCCTCTCAATGCAGAGGAGCAGTGGCTCTACTCTGAGCCCCTCCCGGATGACTCAGCTTCTCACCCAATCTCTAAGGGAGAGCCTGGACATCGTGCGGAGGAAACTCATTTCCGCCGCTTGTATCCATGATCTTGTTCTTTCGGTCACTACCCACAGCTCATGACCATAGGTGAGGGTAGGAACGTAGACTGACTGGTAAATCGAGAGCGTCGCCTTTCAGCTCAGCTCCTTCTCCCCCACAACGGACCAATACAGAGTTTGCATCAGTGCGGACGCTGCACTGATCCGCCTATCAATCTCCCTCTCCATCCTTCCCTCACTCATGAACAAGACCCCGAGATACTTGAACTCCTCCACTTGGGGCATTACCTGATCCCCAACCCGAAGTGGAGGAGTTCACCCTTTTCCGACTGAGGACCATGGTCTTGGATTTAGAGGTGCTGATTCCCATCCCAGCCGCTTCACATTCGGCTGCGAACCGCTCCAGTGAGTACTGAAGGTCCTGGCCTGATGAAGCCAACAGAACGACATCATCTGCAAATAGAAAGACCCGGTTCTGAGGTCACCAAACTGGACACCCTCCGCCCCTTGTGCCTAGAAATTCTTTCCATAAAAGTAATGAACAGAATTGGTAATAAAGGGCAGCCCTTTGTCCAACCCCCATGGGAAACAAGTCCAACTTACAACTGACAATGCGGACCAAACTCTGACACCAGGCGTTCTCCAAGTACAGAGCACCATCACCATACGCAGTGTTGGTGGTGCACTGCTTCCCCCTCCAGAGCCGCCGGATGGTGGACCAGAACCTTTTTGAAGCCATCCGGAAGTCCTTCTCCATGGGCTCTCTGAACTCCTCCCAGGCTTGGGTTTTTTCCTGCCGGTACCTATCCACTTCCTCTGGAGTCCCACAGGCCAGAAATGCCCTACAGGACTCCATCTTCAGCTTGACGGCATCCATAACAGCTGGTGTCCACCAGCGTGTTTGTGGATTGCTGCTGCGACAGGCACCGATCACGTTCCAGCCACAGCTCCGGTCAGCGGCCTTGAGGCACGGAACATAGTCCACTTAGACTCAATGTCCCCCGCCTCCCACGGGACATGACTGAAGTTCTGTCGGAGGTGGGAGTTGAACTCTCTCTGACAGGGAGCTCCACCAGTCCTTCCCAGCAGACCCTCACTATACTTTTGGGTCTGCCAGGTCTGACTGGCATCCTCTCCCACCATCCGCACCAACTCACCACCAGGTGGTGATCAGTTGACAGCTCCGCTCCTCTCTTCACTCAAGTGTCCAATACATGTGGCCACAAATCCGATGGTACAACAATAAAGTCAGTCATTGATCTGCAACCTAGGGTGTCCTGGTGCCACGTGCACACCCTTATGCCTGAACATGGTGTTCATAATGGACAATTCATGACGAGCACAGAAGTCCAAAAACAAAACACCACTTGTGTTCAGATCAGAGGGGCCGTTCCTCCCAGTCACACTCCTCCAAGTCGTACTGTCATTGCCCACGTGAGCATTGAAATCCCCCAATAGAATGAGGGAGTCCCCAGTAGGGGCACTCTCCAGCACCCCACCCAAGGACTCCAAAAAGGGTGGGTATCCTGAACTGCTGTTTGGTGCATGAGCACAAACAACAGTCAGGACCCGCCCCCCCACCCAAAGGCAAAGGGAGACTACCCTCTCGTTCACTGGTGTGAATCCCAATGTACAGCCACTGAGCTGGGGGGCA
>JAOWBL010005261.1:0-10373 GCA_028564865.1 Zenarchopterus dispar
TGTGTGTGTGTGTGTGTGTGTGTGTGTGTGTGTGTGTGTGTGTGTGTGTGTGTGTGTGTGTGTGTGTGGACAGACGAGACAAAACTGGAGATTCTCTGTAAGTCACATCAGCTCTATTGTATGTTCACAGATGCAAAAATGAAGCAGCTATTGTGAAACATAGAAGAGGCTCAGTTATGTTCTGGGGTGGATTTGCTTGGACCTCAGATAGCGTGACCTGAATCTGTGCAGGGTACAATGAAATTTCATGACGATCATGGCATTCTGGAGTGAAAAATGCTGCCCAGTGTCAAAAAATGTGGTTTCAGTTGCATGTCATGGGTCCTCCGGTGGGGTAATGATCCAAGCTAAAAAGCACTCAGGAATGCCTAAGAACAAAAGACTGGACTATTCTGAAGTGGCTTTCTATCAGGTATCTTGAACATCTGTGGAAAGAGCTGAGAAGGCATCCTTCAAACCTGAGACAGCTGGAGCAGGGGGGAGGATTGTGTAAGTTCATGCTGAAAGCCTAATTTATGTTTCTCTGATAAACTGATGGCATCATGACACACAGCCTCTCCATCAATGTAAACCCTCTCCACAGAGCTCTGCATCGCCAAACCTGCGGCTTTTGGAGTTTGAGTTGATGCAAACCGCAAGAAACTGTTCTGTTTCTGTTTTGAATCTCACACCGCTATTTCATCTTCGTTTTTTATTCGGGTAGAACAATAGTTTGCTGCAATGTCTATAAAAATGGCTGACGCTTAATAGTTTTCAATTCCAACTTACCTAAAATATATTTTATTTGCTCTGTTACTAAGTCTGAGCTACATACTCTCTGTGCATCACTGCTACACAGAAGCATAAATCAGGCTTTACATCACATGGGTTTTTAACACAAGGCTAAAGCAAAACAAGATACCTTTTTGTGCCAACCGCCACACCTGGGTCATTTTTAATGACATTGTCTGAGTCTTACTTGGTGTCGTGCTTTGTCATCCTCTCATTCTCTCTTCCATCATGACTTTCATGAGTTTCTTGATTACAGTAATAGTTGTCACGGGGAAGAAGTCAAAAGTTTCTTTGGGTTGCTCAAGTAAATATTTGAGGAAGGACAACACAGCTGGACAACACTTCCTAAAAAACTACCAAAATTGAAATTGTTATTTTAACCCCTCACGGTTTTAACTAGTGTTTAGATAACATAACAGGTTTCAGTGTACCCCCACATGTTATAGAAATAGAGGAGATAAAATTCAATTCTACATTAATATGCAAGGAAATTTAACTTTATACTACAAAAATGAAGAATGAGTTCATTTTATAACACTCTAGATTCAGAAAGTCTGGATTTTCTTTTTTATCTTAACCGTTAATGTAACTCTAAAAAACAAAAATGCAGGAGAGAGTTTTAAACCAAACAATAATTTAGAATTGAAAATTTCAGAGATTATGTTTGTTACACTTTTCTGTCAACCCCAATAACTCTCGCTCTTGCCCCTCAAACTCTATATCACTCTTTATTTTTGTCTTCCTGTCTCTCTGCTTTAACTGGGACACTTGGGAGCTACACAAACCAACATTCACGCTCTCTGCATTATTGAGGCATACACAAATACACACGCAACAAAATAACTGCTGGAAGCTTGAATGTCTGCCCCGAGGGATAAATGCAGATAATGACCAGTTCAGGCCAACGTGGGTTGAATTAGAAAAAAGTAAGAGACTGCTGGTGTTAAGCATAGAAAAGATTTAAAAGGAAGAGAAAGCATGAGAATGAAGAAAGAGATGGGAGATTAAAAAGTGAAAATGGCATTTCAAATACACTATACATATAAAAAATCAGATGCTTTCTGACAGAAGTTGTCAGAAATGTTAGTTTGAGAACATAATCTTTCTAGAAAAGTACTAATGTTGACCCATAGTAATCAATAGTAAACATACAAACTGTAGTAGTGATCGACAGGGAAAATGTAGATGCTTTAACATGTGCAGTTCTTTGTATGTTTTTATAGTTTCCAGTTTTCTCCCTCCCTGAGTATCTGGACCTTCATCTGTTTGTGTGACCACGTTTATGTGGACAACAATAATCAATCCAATTAAGACAATACTCCAATTAAAGTGTTTAAATGATCTGCCTGAAGATTATTCGCTTCATTTTTACTTGTTAGAGAGCAAAGTTTGATTAATGGGACTTCGCTAATGTCACTACCAAAGCTGCCAGTTCCACTTACTATGTGTGACTTTGAACCTATTATTTTGTAGCATTGCTTCAAAGTACCAGAAGTTCTATTTTGCAGGGGTTTGAGTTGTTTTTCTGAGCTTGTTTTGGGCTTGGTCATATTTGTTGCCTCTCCTTTGCCCTTCATATTGCTTTATGTGTCGATGATATGTGACTTTCTACGAAATGTAACTAAAGTTTGAAGCAGGTGGGGTAAATAACTTTGCATACTCTGATCATGGCCTTAATTAGACCAAGGTTCCTTTATATATGTCAGTTTCTTAATCAGAGTATGTCTTTAATCTCATTATGATCAGAGTATTGTGGTTCTCATAAATATAGTCTGAGTTGTTATGGTTTCCAGCTCTGCTGCTCCTGCTCACCAGGTTATAGTCAACTCATCACCTGTCTCAGCCTGCTCTGATGCCTCCCATCAGACATGTTACCCCAGCTTTTTAACCTTTTTCTGACAGATTGTTGCAACCTCCGAGGATCACCACTTACTTATATCTCCATCTCTCTGTTTACTAACACCCTCCACAAGTCTTTAAACTCCCTCAACCCAGCTTCCCCACAGCTTTTGGAGAATAAAATCAGTTTTTGCCAGCAGCTGCCAATCTGTGCCTTTGAGCCCAACCTTTACTTCCTTCCCTATTTATTGTTAAAATTGTCTAGATCCTGGCTGCACAGAATTTTTGTTCTTGATTATATTAGCACTCCAAAATAAATTAGCCTTTGGCATTATTATTTTCTGAACTATGAATGGAGAACAAATATAAAAGTGTTGTATTTTATTTAAATATAAAATGTTGATGGTACTGCTTCATTAAATAGCATCAAAACATGTATGATTCAGTAATTAATAGTCTGAAAGGATGGAAATATGACGCTATATTTAATCATAATTATTATAATTATCAGGAAAAGCTGTTCTATTAATGTCACAGTAACATTTTTAACCACTCCAAGCTCATAATTTGATTAATTCAATGAAATATTTCTAAACATTGACCCTTCATACACCCGATCTAACACCACAAGGTTAACTCAGTTACAATACACTATTAGTCTACTTCATGATGTCACCTTCAGATAACATAATGGTCAGATTATTCAATCAAATAATCAAACATACCCTTAAATATAATTTAATTGAAAGGAAAACTGGTTTAAAAAGTATTATTTTGTTTGTTTGAAGTGTAAAGAATGCCTTTATTGATCTGACATTATAATTCGTATTCAAACAGATCAGACAAAGGTGAAGTAGACACTGATATAAAGAAAAAAAATCAGACAAACACAGCGCTGCATATTTAATAGCAGCAATGTGCCTGGGTGTCTAGTTACATTATGAAATGATGGAGCAAAGTTTGAAGTGTAAGTAATTAGTGATAGGTCTCACCTCAGTGGCATGGGGAATAGCTTCTAAATCTGCACAGATTTCCTTCTGTGCTCTTTTGTTTGTAGTAAAAGTGTGTACACTGTACACACAGATCTCTTGATTTCTTTGTAAAGTCAGGGTGTGCAACACAACTATTGAAAGTCACTGTGTTTTCATTTTCTTAGAATGAAAAGGTTATTCTCCAAGAAGCTGTGAGTGTCTCCTCGTTCTTCTACTAGTAGTCCAGAGTGGGACAAGCCTTTAGAAGCAACTTTAGTTTTGAGGGAAAGTAGTGCCGTTTCCCTAATTATCCATACAATTTATTGTAAGAGTGCCTTGTGTTTGTGTGCAGACTGTCAACATTTGCAAACACTGTATACTGTCATTTTCTTTCTTTTTTCTTTGTAATGTAAATTTGGTGATGCTCTTTGATAGGACAAGAGAAAGGACTGAAAAGAGCACTGACTTTTATGGGTTTTGAAAACCACTTACTTCTAGTATGTACTGATTTTGCCAAAACTAAGTACATTTTTTGTTGTACATTGACGATCCATCAAGCTATTTTCCCCTGCAAATGTTGGGTCAGACACAGATCACCATGTTAAAATTCAATCAACTCAAAAAAAAAGTAACAAAGCAGCATACATCCCCATACTTCTAAGAGTTTGAAAATGTCCTCAAAAATGGTTGCAAAATATATCAATATGGCGATAATCTGAAGCCCTGTAAATAAAGTAGGGATAAGATTATCTCCTCTGCAGACCTGTACTTCCTGTTGTTCAGCATTTATTCATTTATGTTCCACAGTCACAATTAAAATGCTAATTTCTTATCAGCCTCTGGAAAAGGTTTGTCAGTCTAATAATTGTTATCTACATGCCTCCAACTGAAAAAGATGGTCCACACAAAACGCTGATTCCTGCTGTGCATCTTCTTGAGGTGGTAATTAATATACTTCCATATATATCTGTCATAAATTGTTAGTCTCAGTGTAACCCTGCAAAGAAACAGGAAACTACTGCCAGTGGGAAATAAATGCATGTTTCAAGGCCATGGAGTTTTTAAGTATGAAATCACTTATGGGAAGGATTATATTCAAGCCGTGTCAAAATCTATTAAATCTGCTTTGGGATATGCTTACGCCACTGGGGTTATATTTACATGAAAACACACAAGAGCATATATAACAAATGGCAGTCCCGTAGAGAGTGTCAGAGCTCAACAAAGACATGACAACTGATTAAAAAAAAAAAAAAGAAAATCGATGTCTGATCGTTGTCAAGTGACTCAGTTGACATACAGCGAGCATAAAGAGCTTCAGATCTGCCTGGCTGGATGCAAGTGGAAAATCATAGATGTGATGCTCAGACTGAAAACATCAGAAAGACAGACAGTAAGAGTAACATGTAAGAAAGCTTTTGTTGGCAAAACTGTGCAGCCTTTAGCTGTGTTTCCTCATTAACTCATTAACTGTGTTTGACACACTCATAAAATGCTGTGGAAAAGAAAATTAGACACATTTCTATCTCATAAAATATGGCACAGTCATTAGTGTTATGATTGGGTATGTTGGACATTTTGACCAAATACAGGAAAGAAAAAAAAAAGGGAAAAATTATGTAATTTGATAACATGTCAGCAACTAATGACTATGTTTCTTATTCTCAAGTGGGAAAAGGCTTAAAATTCATGTGATCTGTAATTTTAGAAAAATGCTGTTATCAAAAATTACTTAAACATATGTCTGGATTCTTGCACGACTATGAGATAATGAGAGAATCCATCCCATCAGGCTTTAACACAGCAAGTGATTTTTATTTAACACTGGTGTTTCTCTCTCTAGTCAACAACAAGATTCCTACTTCTCCTCATTGTTGCCAAGTACACAAGTTTGTCCCTCCATTTTTATTTTTCAACAAGTTATATGTGTGAGATGTAACAACTTGTAGGACAGACTGTGGACACTTGAACAGACTTGGGGGAGGGGGGTAAGGACTGCTGTTGCTGTTAACTCAGACTGCTGTTACTGGTTTGGGGTTGGCCCAGAGGGGTTGTGGAGAGAAGGCTGCTAGCCAATGCTAACTAGAGGACAGCAGCTGGACTGTTTCCAGCTCATCAGCTTCTACTTATTACAGCAGCTGGGTTCTCTGGCCAGGAGGCTTAACTGCACCACTTCCACCGATCTGCAAGTGACCAGTATTTTAGAGGGGTGCTGGGGCGGGGGGATGACTGGGCCATACCCACAGCCAGTTGAGGGAGACTTACGCCCATGATTGAAAGACTGAAATGATTAAATTTGCCAAAACTAAATAAATGCAGATTTCTATCAACTACATTCATTTAGGGCAGTCCAACAAGATAAAACTAATTCAGAGCAAATATCAAAGCCAAAACAAAAGGAAAAGAGAGCAAGTGAATATGCTAGTGTTCCTGGTAATCAATACGTTGAAGCACTGTGTTGAATTAATTTGATTTAATTCCACTTCATTGCATTTACTTTCTCGATCATCAATATAACATGTTAGATAAACTCTTCTGGGTTTTTAATCTCATTATTTATGCATTTAAATTAATAGTAGTGATAAAACCCATGGGCAGCATGGTGGCTTAATGGTTGCACTGTTGCCTCACAGCAAGAAGGTTCCTGGTCTTTCTGTGTGGAGTTTGTATGTTCCCCCCGTACTTTTTCTCCGGGTACTCCGGTTTCCTCACACAGTCCAAAAACATGTATGTAAAGTTGATTGACACCTCTAAATTGCCCCTATGTGTGAGTGGGAGTGTATGTGGTTGTTCATTGTATATGTGGCCCTGCGATGGACTAGTGACCTGTCCAGGGTGTTTGCCTGCTATGAGCTGGTATTGGCTCCAGCAGACCCCTGTGACCTAGAAATGGATTCAGCAGGTTCAGATGGATGGATGGATGAAAAACAACTTGAAAGAGGTATAAATGTGAGGAATGGAAGAAGCTAAAAAAATGATGTTAAAAGATTTTGACAACTTTTTCACCTCTTTAGGGATAAAGTAAATGTGTTTGACTTGTTGAATACCATCTTACATACCAAGTATTTATATTTCAACTTTACTATCTTAACGCTGGAGGTCAGTGTGTCATTAATTCTTCAAAACTGCATCAGCTAGGGATCTCAGTCTTTACCCTTTATATAAAAATGACCCTTAACGACGTGACTTGGAGAGACAAGAAAGATGTGTCATTCTTTCACCTCCTACTTTATCTAAAGGGAGGTCATGGCTGTCAGTACATCACTGCTTTCTTGCTGTGGTTTTCAGATCATTTCATCACCTTTGTGCTAAATGTAGCTGAAAGTGTGTGTGTGTGTGTGTGTGTGCATGTGTCATATATTTGACACTGTAAGCTTTGAAAAGCTCTTTTCATCGTTAAACAAAGCGTAATAAATATGATCATTGGTTGTATTAACCAAAATATTCAATTTGCTGTAAATAATATTTCTTTGCTGGTATTAAATGTGGCTGTCTGCAGAGACACAACTTCGTCTTTCATATGCAACCTGAGCATTGAGGTGAACTGGGCTGTAGCTGATCAATATTTGGAGCACATCAGAATTCAAATCAATGTGAATTTTTGATTTTTCTCGACTCCCCCATGACTTTGGCAGCACGTCACCACAGCAAGCTGTTTGCAAGCATGGGTGTTCAGGGAGTGCGAGTTCGCCACACAAAACACTCGAGGCAGGTATTGGTTTGGCTGCATTTGTTTTTTAATTTGCTCAATACAAATGTGCAGCAACTCCATGTGTCTTTGTATTTGATCGGCTGTGTACCGCTCTGATTCACAGGAAGTTTATTACTGGCAAAAATGCAGATCAGTTGTGTTATTTTCTGATGCTGCAGGCAACCCTGGCGCCATAAAATTTGGATACTCTGAAAAATGTAAATACGAGTCCAAATAATTCATATCTCTTCCCAAGGCTGGAAAAAATAAAATAAAATAAAATCCTTGATCACCATCCAGATATGGTTTAAAATCATAAGTCACTCACTTCCAATTTGGGCCATACTCCACTTTTAGCAAAATTTTCATACAAATCTTTCCACGACTTTTTTACGAATTCTGCCAACACACATAATCTCATTGGGGCATTTAAAAAATGTAAAGGTTTCCAAATACCTGAACCTCTACAAATAATGATGTAGTAAATAATTATAATAATTATAATAAAAGCCCAAACAAAGAAGTATAATTAGTTTGTTGATGCTGTCTCATTTATTCTAATTTTGTGAGTCTGAACAAAGTCATATTTGCCAGTGGCTGCATCACCCCTCCTGAGGAGACCAATTATACTGGATTAGTATGATTTATTTATTTAATCATTTATGCTAGATGTATGATTTAATATTTTCAACAATTTGGGGCCTCCAAGGTTATAATTACAATGTAATAAATAAGTAAATGTTTTTTTTTCTGTGGGTAACATGTCACAAAACGTATGTTTGGATCTTTTGATAGATCACTTTCTACTTAGACCTTTTCTCAGAAGGCAGGAAAAGGCAACAGTTTCTGAGTAACTAAGAGTTACGTTTGTTCACTTTGCGAAGATATCTCTTCAGATTCTGAATTGGTTTGGAATATATAATTCACTAAAAGTCAAATCTAGGGGGTAACTCAGGTAAAGCAGCCAAAGAAAAAAGTTAACAATCATCAAGAGCATATTTATATCGGGACATTCACACAAAGCACATGTCACAACACCTTTACATCATTCACCATGTAAAAGTGTACTCACTTTAGGTGCAAAAGGAGATTTTAAACAACATACAAACTTGTAGCCATTACTTTTGAGGATGTAAGAAAGGTTTTATACGCACCGTTGTACTTGATTATACATGTTAACGTCTCAGACTTCCTGTAGCCCACAATAAATGGCATATATGTGACAACCTTCCAAAATAAAGGTCTAAATACAGATTTATCTGAAACCTAACATCCTTTTAGAGAACACTCAAGAATAATTATTTACTTTTAAAGAAAACTATATAAAAGAGTAACGCTTTTCTAAACAGCATCACTGGGCAACACAGACTAAATAAGATTAATCGTTGCTTTTATGGAGTGCAGTGTCAGCTCAAATCAATTTTAACTAGATTTTTATATTTTGTACGGTGAAAATAAAACAAAAACAAACAGTCTTTGTGTTTATATTGTATTTATAAGTGTGAGTGAAATCCAGATAAAGTTTTGTGTATTGCTTCAGTGTAATTCTTGTGTGAGGTGAGGTGGTGGTCAGATTAACACATCTTTAACAAAGTAAGTAAAAAAAAGTTCCAAAACACATTATACCGAACTTCACCAGATAATTTCCTCTCATGTGTTGTCTTATTTAAAAACGGGCATAGTTCAGACATAACTTTTATTTATTACTGTGGTGCTACTGTTTGTCTTAAATGTTGATTTTTTTTAAAAATTCTTTTAACTTTCCTAAAGTTAAAATTTAAAAACAAATAAACAAAAAAATCATATGTTGTGTGGTATGCTGGTGAGAGTACCGTTATCTCAGGCCTGGAATGCAAGATTTGTGACCGTGCTATACCTTTTCTTTTTGGTCCTTTCTGAGTTTTTTTTTTCTTTTTTTACCACTATTTCATACTTGTTTGGTCAATGACCACGAAGCATAATTACCCATATAAGCCTTTAGAGTTAAAGTGAACTTCCAAAGGCTTGATGCCAACTACAAAAGCACACAAGAGACCTGCAAAGCATTGTCCTACTAATGAATATTGTCAATTGCAATGTTTCATGAACAAGATTTAGAACGAAACTTTAACGTACAATGATAGAATTTACACAAGCAATGCCTTGCCACCCGGGGATGGACATGCTTCCTTCATGTTCTTCCATACTTTCCTTTTTTCCTTTTTTGAGTCTGTGGAGTCATTTGGGGATTTATCCCTGGGACATGTAGCAGCTGAGTACAAGAACCCACAGGGGAAGAAAACACAGGCAGACTAGAAGAGGACTGCGATTGATATTGTTTGACTTGCAAATATTTGTGCCAAACGTTGCAGCTCTCCCTTCACGTCTCATTACGTTGTTACCTGTGATGCTTGTCAAAACAGCACAATGGCTGTCACCCTGATACAATGACTGCTGCTATGACAAGAGAAGGGAAGAAAATATTCCCCCTGAGGCTTTCCTGATGGTTGTGAAAGTTGTTAACCTGAATCTAGAAGAGATCTTCTGCCTGGCTTCTGCATCAAATAAAGCCAGACAACTGTGTGAGCACAGTGGGTTGAACTCAAGGTCATGGACTCAAACATTTTATATCAATTCAGAAATACTCCCTGTTATATCTGGCTATATTTATACATGTACCATATATTTAGGTTTACCATTTATTTCAGTGGGGAGGACAAACATTGGACATTGGGCTCATTTTCAGTTTGGACTCCTTTCTGGGTCACTTGAAACAAACCACCCTTTCTTAGCACCTGGACTGGAATAGTGAAAGAGCGAGAAGGACACTACTTTTATACACTCATTTTGGCCCCTGTGATATCATTTTATTTTTACGCAGTCAGTTTTATTGTTTTAAAAAGAATGATTAAACATTTGGTCTAATTTAGGGCTTATATCTTATTGCTTTTACTTTAATAAATTGCATTTTCTGTTTATTTAAAAAAAAAAAAGAAACAAACAGCCTGATGGACTAATCTAGAAACAGTGTCACAAAAAGTGTGTAACAAATATATATATATATATATATATATATATATATATATATATATATATATATATATATATATATATATATATAT
>JAOWBL010005262.1:0-10371 GCA_028564865.1 Zenarchopterus dispar
CCATCCATCCATCCATCCATCCATCCATCCATCCATCCATCCATCCATCCATCCATCCCTCCCTCCACCCCTCCATCCATCCATCCACCCACCCATCCATCCATCCATCCATCCATCCCTCCTTCCCTCCCTCTCTCCATCCATCCCTCCCTCCATCCCTCCATCCATCATAAGCACCTGCTTATCCCTGTTGACGGTCATGGGGGTGTGTCACCACAGGCTTTTCAGTCCTCAGTTTAAAAATAAAGAAACAAAATCGGCTGAATGCTGAAGGCTTTAACAGCTACATTACTATATCTCAGCAGCAACATCATCACAGAATTTGAGTAGGAGTCTGGCAGGGTTTGAAACACATTTTCTGGAACTGCCCTGAGGTATGAAACAGCAAATTTGGTCATTTGCATTTTCAGGTCCTCTTGCATGCAAACTATGCTATTACTGAAATTCTGCAGCAAAATGTGCACACCCATCTTTCACAGCTATGTCTGTTTCTCCAGTAGCATGATTTTATTGTCGTAGCAGTCTAAGAAAGCTGTTTCAATGCCTGCTGCAAAGTACTGAAGCAGTGTTACTTTCTAAACTGTGTATGTTCACGTGCGTGTCTGAAGACACAGTAACAAAAAAAAAAAAGTTTTAACGTGCAAACACTTGATCCTCTTTGGACCTATTAATATAGATAAGATACTAAAACTGGCACAAATGGAGCCTTTATGTATTCAGCACTATAGATGGATGGATGGATGGATGGATAGTTATGGTGATCATTTTCATCTAAAAGAGTGAAACACCAGACTCTGATATGCAGACTTTACTTTCATCGTGTGTTTTAGCTGAACATTTTCCCCTGTGAAATTCTCCAAGTTTTCCACTTTTACCCAAAGACGGTGCTTTTAAGACATCAACTACGTGCCTGTCCACATTTAACCACCACGCATTCAGTAGGCATGAAGCAAGCAATGATCTTCAATCACACAACAAACAAAAAGAAAAAAGAAAAAGAAAACACAAACTAACGCTGACAGGAAGTTTGCTTTATCGGTCAAGCGTCACAACCCCTTCAGATGCCTTTAAATGGGTCTAAAAGTTTTGCCATAATTGTCCTAGAAAACCCGCATCAGTCGACATAAAAGAAAACCATGTGTCAGTCCCTCAATCTTTGATGTCAAATACCTTCACCAGTGATTTCTGAAATTAAGTCTATAAAAATAGAAGAAAAGACAGAAAAGCTCATTCATCTGAAGTATGATGCACGGAGAAGAGAAGTGGAAGCATTTTTTTTCCCTTTGAGGCATTAAAAATGCAAGACCTCACATCTCTTTGATGCTATATTTGGAGCCGTTAGGAACGGTCCTTTTGAGACCCCACTTCCTGCTGAATGTCCCATAAAAACTAAATCAGTGCTGCCCACCCCAGCAACACAGCTGCTCCTTGACTCGTCACCAGAAACCTCTCTCGTCCAGGTCGACAGTGAAACACTCGCATCAACTCTGCGTTTCTAATGAGAAGATTACATCTGAAGGGTAACATCCCCATTTAATTCCCTCTGAGTCTTCTCACCGAGGTCACAACCAAATATCTAGTATAAGTCTTTAAATGCTACACGTGCCAAATTAGAACAAATAAAAACTTTACTCAGTGACAAATTTGAAAGTCTAACTATTTAAAAGATAACCTTAGATCTTTAATTTATTTAAGTACAAAGGAAGAGGATTTACGGTTTTCAGGAAGTTGAAATAAAACAAATAATAATAAAAACAAAACAAACTCAATATTGCAACGATAGCGCCATAAAGAGCATAAAAATTAAGATAAAAAAAGAAGTTATGTTAAATCTCTGATCCTAATGACTGAGATGTTCTTGATTCCATCGTGTTTGATGTCCCAGCACCAAAACCAATGATGCACAAACGTTTAAGTCACAGATTCATCGTTTTGTCATCGTTTTTGTCAACAAATTCTTTTTTCAAGCAAACAGATAAAAAAAATGAAACAAAACAAAAGTAAAAGAATAAAAGTGAAAAAATTTACTGACAGTTTTGTTGCAGAGAAAAACATGAAGTCAAAATATTCGGAAAGAAGACGAGATCCTGTCAGAACTACAAAGTGATTTAGTTGTTTAGTAAAAGAGGACGAATCAGGAGGAGATCCAGTCAGAAGCGGCGTTCCTGTGGGGGGAGGAGGTTCCATACAAACACGGGATCCAGCCCACAGAAGAAGAAAACTCATCTTTCATCCACAGTCATGAAGCTGTGTGAGAGGGAGACGAGTGCAGAAGAGCGACTGCTGTAAATATCCCAACAGAAGAAGAAGTCAGAAACACAAATTCAGTTCATATTCCATGTTCACAAACACACAAACAAACAAACAAACAAACAAAAAAGACTGGAGCAGCTATCAGCAGTAAAACCCTAGTAAACTTGAAGTGATGTTTGTTGGCGAGTCGTCCTGAAATTCACGCTCTGCTGGGAAGTTTCTGCTGACCTGCAAACTCGAAGCCACCGCCACTGTCATGTAAAGTCAGCGTTATTGATCAGAGAAGTGGTCGCATGATAGATATCCCAAAAAAAAAAAAAAACTCAAAACAAAGCCTCGACGGATCAGCGCCACCATCAGCATGAGACAACAGATCAGAAATGAGGAGGAGGAACTTCACCTCAGCTGCTTTTGACACAAATAAATATTACTGCAGTTTGTTATAAATACTCCATATTTTACAGATCTGGTTCATTTTTTTTATCATTGTCTTTTATTAAGATGTTCTTTTTATGAAAAAACAAGGACAGGTAAATAAATCTGTCTGTATTTCATGTTTAAACAACACTAATATCATCTCTTTACAGATAACAGAGTTGTTTTTTTTTGTTTGTTTTTTTTTTTGATTGATGATTTAAAGGAGAATTTAAAAACTTCCATCAGGCACCATTTTGGTCGACTAAGGTGAAGTAATTTAGTTAACTAAAATTTGATCAAAACTAAGAAACTCAACAAAAACTTGAATACATTTTAGTGAATTTTCGGATGAGTAAAACCAAAATTCTGATCTGCTCTGGTTGAGGTTCCCAGATGTTGTTGACGTAAAACACAACTTAAACAATCCTGAATTAAAAATCTAGCTGGATCCTGGACATCAGCGGTGCCAAACCTTTTCTTTTGTTGTTGTTTTGTTTTGTTTTTTTACTGTGAACCTCTTCCCTGACAAATCCTTTAACTCTGAACGCTTCTTACTTTTTTTCCCACCAACACTGTGAATGTTTAATGAGTGTGTTCAATAAGGACATTAAAAATGATAATTGACAGTGTTACCAGCTTGAGCACATTATCGTGATTTATCTGGAGACCAGATCCCAATTTACAACAAATTAAAGCAGGAAGCCAGTTAATTCCACAGTTTGTTTTGTCTAAGCTAGCATATATGATATAATGCAACCTCTGTTTTTGCTAATATCTCAGGAATATTTACACCGTTTGAATTTTAGTTCCACTGAGGGCTGTAATCAAATTGTAATCATAGTTTAAATTTTGGCTCCTAGTGATCACAAAAATAATGTAATCAGGAATAAAATGACTATTTTGCTGTCTTGTGTTCTCAACGTGCACTTCAGGCATCACTCCTGTGTAACATAAAGTTATTTATATAAGTAATATTGTGATATTTCTAGTGTGTCTGGCCAAAAACAGTCAAGGCTTGATTTGAGAATTTCCCTTGTAGACTGGATCTTTTTTTCTTTTTTAACAGAAATTTTATTTAGTCTGCAATGAAGTTTACTGTGGAAGTTACAACATCACTCTGTTAAATTTAATACATATAACATGATTCAAAAATCACTAGATTTCAAGTCATTCTGATTTCATTGTTAACCAAAACACTCATGATTGTTTTTTTTCTATAATGGTGCATCTCTAGGATTCCACCTGATGATTTACGATTTCAAAAGGACAACAAAGTTAAGAAGTGAAACAAAAGCTTGTATAATAATCAGGTTTGATGGATTTTAAACTTACTGTCTAGTGTGAAGGTTTAAAGTTTAAGCCCACCTCTTCATACCTCCTTAAAGACATTTCAGAGGATGTTATTTTCGTTAAATAAAACTTTGGTGATGTTTGAAAAAAAGCCTTGTTTCAAGAAGTTTGAAGATTAAATCAAACTAGAGAATTCCACTCGGGACAACTTTTCTTACCCTGTTGGAAAAGATATTTTTGCTTAGAATAAGATGGTTTTGATGAGATTCATTAGACATTAGGTTTGTTTCGAGAGCGGCTGTTGTTGCAGGTGACATATCTGCGCTGTGTCTCTGAACCAGAACATTCTGGAGTGGGCCGGCGCTGGTTTGTCGTGAGCAGACAGTCACGGCGAGCTGGATGGTGTATGTGGGTATGTGGAGGTCGTCCATGTGCTAAACCACAGAACTCTGACAGGAACAGGAAGATCAATACTTTTCACATGAGGATGAGCTGCTGCGGGCCGGAGGAAAGGCTCTCCGTGAGGCACATGCAGGACGCTGCACACACACAAATCAACAAACATTTAAACATATCAAGCTGTGCCTGATATTTATATATGCAGGTCTGGCAGCGTGATTATATAAATGACTGATAAGTGATGTAAAATGGTTGATAAATGAGGCTATGGCTCAGGTAATTTGTGTTTATTGTAGCAGCTATTTCCGTCTATTGCATTAGCTCCGTCTGGAAATATTGCACAACATCAAATGGCACCTGCGTACTAAAGAAACTAAAACTGAAGAACGCCCTGTCAAGCGTGCACGGGTCAATGGACTGACCTCAGCAGAACCAGAAGGCCCTGACTTTCCCGTCCAATCAAGACACACAAAATCACAGATGCCAGCAACCTAGAACTGGCCATGGAAGTTGGATTTATGGAAAGGGAAGACACACGCTGAATAGCTAAATCAAATTATTATAAGAACATCAATGATAAGAAGTCTTTGAACACGATCAAAGAGCACTTCTAATTGTGGTAAAGACTTGGTTTAATCATGACCCTGAAGCTGTCATACAAGGATCATCCTGGAGCTGCTAATGGCCACAACACCCACAGATCGATCGTCAGTCAGCCAACACAAGTTATAGAAATGGGCAGGATTTCCCAGGAGGCTTTTCACCGTCAGCAGAGGCGGCCATGGCACAAGACTGGCTGCAAATGTTGAGTGTCACTATCTATCTTGGCCTCGCAGGATAAGGAAATATCAGCCGGTAAAAACATCACAGTGCAGACAGGGAAAGCTCCAAACGGCGTGTAAATCAGGCAGCAGCACTGACAGCAACATCACAGTCTCAGCGCGCAGAACTTTCCATAAAAAACGTCCTTGAGGACTTCACCACCACTCTGCCAGGCATCTGCTGCTTACCCCAGCAGAGGAGCACATTATCAAAAATGTCCTGAGTTTTAGTGATGAAATGCTGTCCAAAGAACATACACTGATAAACACACAATAAAGGTAATGTCCTCATTTTTAATATTCATTTTTAATGTAAAAACATGTGGAGGGTCTTATTTTTAGGAAAATATGACCTCTCAATAAACAACATATACATTTACATTATGTAAATGTGTATATATATATATATATACATGTAAATGTAAATTTCTCCACAACAATGTAGAAGACTGGTAAAGTTATACAGGAATGACTGCCTTTAAGGTATTGCTACAAAGGTGGATCTGCTAGTTAAATTTGTAATTTTGGGGGTTCTTAGTTTGGCCTACAAGATCATTTTTTCCTCTTCTGTTTCATCATGTTTAATACAGTAGCATGGTAAAAATGAAATAATGAAAATATTAAATGTTTTTGCTGTACGACATTGTATTTACTTTGATGGCAAGCTTTAAAAAATGGACAACATCCAGATAAAATATGTTAGTTGGCATATAAAGAATGAAAATTTCTTCAAAGAGAGAATAAAACGATTAAAAGGCCTTAAGATGTTCTAGATCTTGCTTGTCCTGTGCTTTAAACACATCAACCTTTCTGCCCGACTGTATGACGCTCCTGCTCTGCTGTCTTGCCTCTCCACTCGCCCTCGCTGGTTTTACACTTCTAACAGTCATCACATTTCCAGAGAGACGAGGAACCGACAAGCTCAGCTCGGCGGTAATTGGCCATCTCGGAACCGGATGAGCACGAGGGACGAATAGATGCTCCATGGAGGTACCTGCCCTCTGCAGACCTGCTTCCGCTACACGATTCAAAGGCCAGGCGTGGCATTAGTTGGTTGTTGAGAGAGAATAATGGATTAGTTTTACTCTGATGTGAAGAGAGGCTTTGATGAAAAAGATAAAGGGAAGCCACGACACAGCTGAGCGCTTAACGAGCCAAAGACGGCTTCAGAGTAGAGCATCTTCTCTCCTGCAAGGCCTGCTTTTGTAACCAGACTTTGTCAGAGCGTTTGCTGATGAAGTATTACACTAATTCAAAGTCCAGCTGTCACCTTTGAACATGAAGGAGCAGCTTCTCTTCTGCTGTTGGAGCTTCTCACGCTGAAGGAAGGGATGAACTTTGCACTGCTTTGGTTCCGTGTCTTCACAGCTGTGGTCAACAAGCAGAGCTCCTGACCACAGGTGAGGGGTGGAATAACATCAGAAGCTTCAGCGTTTGGCTGAAGTTCAGTGTAGCCACAGCAGAGCCCACACGACACAGCGAGACCGGACCAGACCACGGCGGCCTCGCAGAACGGATCAACATCACCGAGACGGACAAAGACTTACAGGCAGAAAAATACATAAATAAAAACAAGACCGGGACGGGAGCAGTTCCCAGCTTTCTAACACCATTATACACATACAACTGAAATATTTGGGCTGGTGAATGTTTAAATGTTAAGTTTCCATCACAATTCTTAGAAAAAGCATGTCAATACACCTACACATATATAACCTTTAAATTTTGGTTTATTTATTAATAGAGCAACACAGATTTTTTCCCCACAAAGACACAATTCCCTAAGATATTAATGAAATGTATGTAACATACTTTAGTCAAAATAACAGGAATACAGTCCAAATAAACCATAATTCAGATGTAGGGGAGGAGTCAGCCACCCTTCTCAACCCCCCTCTGGTATTGGGTGTGCTTTTTTTTTTTTAAATTAGCATCAAATCAACAGAACAGTTTCTTACACATACACTTGTGATCCCAAGTGTTCCTGAAATCTCCATGAAGGAGATGAAGAGAACCAGAACAAACTAGGAGGCCTTGAGATTGTATTAAGATAAGATAATTAGGTCTATGGTGTATACCACCAGCAGCACAGAGGAATCATGGGATTGTGCAGGATGAGGATCAGAACTTGCTCTGTGACGCTACTTCAGTAAAGATGCTTGTTAGCATGTAGCCACCAGATACATCAGCCCGCAGGCTAAGTCATCACATCTGCTCCTTCAGAATTTTCTGGAAAGTCTTGAAGTTTCAGCAGTGAATACAGCGAAAAAAGGGCAGGGAAACAATAACAAAAAGGCTCTTTTTTTAGTTCTCAACTTATATCTAATTTTGTATTTCAGGGTTGTGTTATAATCAAATATAATAGTAAAGCTTTGACACATTTGTGAAGTTGCTCTCTGGTACTGAGGATACAGAGAAACGGGGGTTTCAGTTGTTATTTTTGTCCCAACCTAAACAAAGTTGTGAAACAGCACAGGAGTGTGGTCTCTAATGGGGACGGATCAGGACTGCAGGCTGGTCCAGTGCCCGTACCTTCTTCAGAGTTAGGACTTTGTGATGTGAGCAGAATGTAAAAGATGTGGTCTGTAGGGCAGCGTCTGTTCCTCTAAAAACTCAGCATAGTTTTTCTGCATTAATGCAGCCATCATGGAATCAAAAATTACCTCTGCTGAGAGCACCGATGCACCTCCGTCCCATCACAGAACTTGGACGAGTTCTTAATGAGCCTTTTCATCCTTGCTCTGAAGCACAGTGTCCATTTCTTCCAAAACAGTGGAAACTGACATTTCCATTTTGTGTAAAACACTTCAGATGTCTCTAGGTCAACACTTCATCGTGTAAAAATTAACATAAATCTGTTTTTCATAGTTTTAAGAAACATTTGGGATTGTAGCTATGTACTGTTGTGCTTGACAAAAGCTTCCTGAACTATCCCCTTGCCCTTGTGGTTATCAGAGCTATTGATGAATAATACCTGATGCAGCGTCATCTAAGGGATGCCCCGAGTCTCCACCTTAGGCTTGCTATCTTGACCTTTACATACTGAAATTACTCTAGATTCCTTCAATCCTTTTATGACATTCTTTCCACTTGAAAGAGAGATATGGAAATCTTTCCCAACCTTTCTTTGAAGAACAGGCAGGAGGTTCTCAGGCTTCTGCCTTTCCACCAACCGTCATTACAATAAACCGTTGACTTCACGGTTTGGACAACAGGTTTTTGGGTTTCTCTTTTTTTTTTAAGTTTCATAGATGGCCACCCCAAAAGAACATTCAGTTTTACTTATAAAATATGGCTCAACAGTCGGCCCTTCTCTTTCATGTCAGATCTGGAATCAGTTTCCATTTCAGCCTTCAGTGTCTCCCCTGATGTGGCACTGATGTAGTGATAGGTATGTGTCTCCAAAGAGGAGGGTGGCAGATACCCACTGCCTTTGAGCTTCTGTCTTACAAAATTATAGACTTAATCAAGTCCCTTCCTTCTGCTGCTCTTCCCCCCTCTATGTCTGCCTTTATTTCCTTCTTCCTCTTCCTCCTGCCTCAGCATCTCTGTCCGATCCCAGCATCTCTGTCAGATGCATTTTCCTCTGTGTTCTTTTCTCCTTGACATTCCTGTTCAGCTCCTCTCAGCACATCATTACTCTCCCTTCTCCCTGTTCTCCTCCTCCTGCGCTTCTAAGCCAGGAGCTGATCAGCCCTCCTCCTCCCGAGTCTTACTTAAACTTCAGTTATGTCAGCCGGCCTGCAGCCGAGCTGCACTGAAGCCCCGGGGATCTGGTGACCTTAGAAACAACGTGGGGAAGGAATGCAGGATGTGCTGTAGAGCAAATTATACACGAAATACAGTAGCTGATGAGCAAGTGTGTGTGTGTGTGTGGCGGGGGGGTATGGGATGGGGGGGGTTACAGACAACATGAGTGTAATAAATGAGAAAAAACTGATAGCTAACATATGAATTGCATTTATGACGATGCAGTTTAATGACTCTCTACTCTTTTTTTTTTTTTTAATTTGTGAATTCTTGTGAGTCCCACAGTGGACAAATCACACAGTCCTCTGCTTTAACCCATCAGCAGTTACACTAGGAGGAGCTGGGGGTTAAGGGCCTTGCTCAATGGCTCACCTCTGTTCTAACCCAGGGAATTGAACCTGGATCTGGGATTGAACCATGACCAAGCCCATCTTTGTAACCACTAGACTACCACTTCACCATGGGTTAGGGTTAATCAGAAACGCTCCTAGTGGGGCCTGAGGTTGTGCTGAAGTTGGAGAAAAGTGCAACACAACCACAATGCTGCATGTCCACACTTGGTGGGACCTAGGGGTTACATGTTTGTGTTAGGAAATTTAAAAAAAAATTACTGAAAGAAAATTTATATTTTCTGAAAAACCATCATTAAAAGGGAAGTCAATTTTCTTTATTGTTTTCTCTTGCTTTTTGTGTGTGTGGGACATTTTCTGTTCCAACTTTCCAAGTACTGCTCACCCGTGGTTACAATATGACAAACTCCTGACTTTTAATGATTTGGGATTTTGTTAATGGCTCATTTGCTAGAATTACTCTGGTCCAACCTGCAATACTTCAGAGGTCAGTTCTGAGGGTAAATTCTATTTACACATCATAGCACATCTGATTAACAACCAAGGTTGGCCAAATGTTTTAAAAACTCAAACAACAATTTAAATAATGCACATGAATACAAATAAAGGAAAACCTATAAGATGTCAAAGTTCAGCTGGAACCAAAAGCCAGTGAGCAGAGATGAGTCTGGAGCAAAAATCTGACTGTTTTGAGCAGTTCTACTTTGTAGTGGTAAGCTGTTCCAGAGAACGGGGGCAGAGACTGAAAAAGCACGGTCACCTCTATTTTTAAGTTTAGATCTGGGAATATCATGGACCATCTGGTCCAAAGACCTCATTGCTCCGAAAAGAGCATGGACATGAATAAACTCAGACAAATGCAGTGGTGCCAGTCCACTTAAAATCTTATAAATAATTAGTAAAAAATTAAAATCTATTGTGCTAAAACTCAAGTGATTTGCTCATGTTTTTTCAGGTCCCTAGATAAGAGCAGCAGCATCATGCTGTTGGGACCAAAAAAGAGAAAAGACAGTTAAACATGGATGGATGGATGGATGGATGGATGGATGGATGGATGGATGGATGGATGGATGGATGGATGGATGGATGGA
>JAOWBL010005264.1:4899-15089 GCA_028564865.1 Zenarchopterus dispar
CTCAACTTTACTGTGTCATATCCCAAAAAGAGCATTTCTTTAGTTTACAGCAATTCCTTCGCAAGATCAGAATAATTCTGAATAATTAAGGGTCTAACAGCAACACTGAAGGAGCTACAGGCATTTCTGGTGGGTACTGGTTGGTCTGTACATGTGACTACCAGGGATGTGGGGCTGGGTGATGAGACTGATCGTTTCAAAGAAAAAAAATATGTCAAAAGGTTCTTTCAGTTGCATCAGATCATGTTGAGAAAACGTGTCAGACAAACATTGAACTTTCCGACCTTAATCCTAAAAGGTATATTTGGTGCATTTAGTAGAAAGCATCATCCAAGGAGCACCATAGCAACAATGAAGCATGGTGGTGGTAGCATGATTTCAATTTTTTGGGGGGGAAGGGGGGTGTGCTTTTCTTGTTGAGATAGGTGGAAAGATGAACATCTCCTAATAGCAATACATTTTGGTGAAACACCTTCTGTTTTCTATCAAAAAGCAGAAAATAGAGAAATTTCAACGGTCACCATGACGACGAATCATACTACAAAAGAGTTCATGATTGTTACCACCCTTAAAAAATAAATAAATGACACGACTGCTGCCTCAGTTGTGTGTCGAGTTCAGAGTCCCGTTAGCAGGTCATTTTCTTTCGCTTTGTTTCCCAGACAGTTATCGCTGGTTCTTTTTATGGCATTATGTCATCCACTGTTGAAACTCTGGCGGTTGTTTTTTGTTAATATTCTACCTGTATCATGTGATAACTTGACACTTTAACAGGATACGGCGGTTAGAGGTCTGGATTTGAGGTCCGACTTCAAACGGCTGCTGGTGTTTGGTTGGCTGAGATTTGAATGTAAACACTGAGGTCACTGATTAGACCGGGAAGGTATTTTGAAGTTTCAGAGCTTCGTCTCTTGGAGTTGTTTTGTGACGTGGACTCGGAGCGGGACAGAAGGAACGTTTGGTAAGCACTAGACTGCATTCGTCTTCTGCTCTCTGCTGGTTTTCAGTCCTCTGTGTGGTTTTGTAGTTACTGTAGGAGCTTCAAAAGGATTTGTTTCACTCCAGGGAAGCTTTTATTTCCAGACTGTAGCTGACAGCTTCTGTGTTTTTGATGGGATTTAAGACACCGGCCTCCTCGGCGATGTTGAACAAGAGCTAATTTGGGCACTCTTTTTTGGATTTATGAAAGGGGAGTGTTATGTCTTTTTGCAGCTCTGCGTCTGTTTATAAAGAGTGATGCTGTTTCACTTGACGTGGACCTTGTGCCCCCCACACCGATTTAATTATGTGTCGCACGGCACCACTGTCGCCCGTGGGAAAAGAGGGAATCCCAGAAGCGGGACGGGAGGGGTCGTCATCGTGTGAAAAGAGCAAGTTAAAAGCTAAAGCAATGGACAGTCTTTGAAGGCTTTGTCTTTCTGTTTCTGTTTAACAGAACGGACAGAAACAAAGTCGAACCTCCTGTTTTTTGTGTTCGGTCTTAGTGGACGTCCATGTCTGATTTCCACCTACCCCGTGGCTGATATCTAACCCAGATAAAGAGCGGGAAAAGGAGAGGAAATGAAAGGCTGGGGTAATGTGAACAGAATAAATCCATAATGAAGAAGGGAGCGATAAGAAAGTGAGGCGGAGAGATCACCTTGATCTCACAATCTCGCTGACTTTAAACGTGAACGCTGACACCTTCCTCGTGCAGACGCAAAGTTTAAAGAGGAGAGACAGGCATCGAGATGGCAGGAAAAGCAGCGCCAAGCTGTTTTATTTCAAGTGGAATATTAAACAGATGTTTTTCGTATCTGGTAAAATACTTCTCTTATTATTGTATTTTCCTACTTTTCACCTGTGTCTTTCAAGTTGGTTTCTAGGAATCGTTTTCTATTTTGTCCGACGACTGTTGGTCACGTTGACGAGGACTTTTCAAACAAGCGAGGACTCAAAATCTGTTATGAACAGAAGAGATTGTAGCAGGAGTAGTAAATCAAAAATCCTTTAATGAAACAGAGCAACACAAACAGCGATCCAACAAAACTCAAATTATCTTTACGGCCAAAACTAAACCCAAGGAGACAGACAGTATGGACCAGCAGCAAGGAAAGGCAACACAAGGTGAAATAGACCAATGGGACTAACGAGACACAGGTGCAAACAATCAGGGAAGACAGGAGCAAGGGAAGTCTAACTATAGCTAAACACAGGAGCACAGATTTTCAAAATAAAACAAGAACTAACCAAAAACCAAACCCATGATGGAATCTCATGGAAATGATTTTCTGTTGCTTCACTGCTAAAAACAGATCATCGATTAAGTTCATATGTGGACTGAAATTAGCTGACTTTATGACATACATGTATTTGAGAATGTGGGGGGATTCCCTACAATGTAAGCGGTATATTCTGGAAAATGTCTTGGTTCAGCGTGAGGGAACGGAGGAAGTCGGCGTGTTCGTTTCTGCAGACAAAGCTGATTCAACAGCAGCACTAATTTTATTAGTTACCTGTGCCTGGAAGGGCTTCGATTGCTCCCCGGTGTCCCACGGCTTCATATCCACCCACACACACCAGAGGGTGTATGTTTGTGCTTGATTTTTTTTTTCTTTTTTGTTTTTTTGCATATGCTAACACAGATGTGAGCATGTAGGCGGTGTCCCCTGTCGGCTGAAGCCAGTAGGATGCGCCATTTTCCCCCCTTTTCAAGTTTCCCGGCAGTTTTTTTTTTTTTTCCAGGAGTTATTGCTTTTCAATTTTAGGTTTGCTTGAGGTGCAGCGTCTACGACTGTGTGATCTTGAATATAAATCAGGCCCCCCCACACTCGAAGACGCCTCTCCGGTGTCCCGTTCTGCGTCTTCTGGCTGCTCGGCCTGGACCCCTGGCAATCCTCATAAAAAGATTGAGTATGCAAGGGGAACTTCAAAGGTGGAAGTGTGCACCATGATGAGTGTATCTGAGGAGGGGTGGGGGGAGCCCATGAAGTGAAAATGGGGCGGGGGGTTCACGGGGATTTCTCAGGTGAGCTGAAGACTTTACAGATAAATACTGGCAGTCACGTTAATTCTGTCTGCCTTCTCTTTGTTTCTGCGTGTCAGATAAGTTTTCGTTGCCCCATTTCATCATCTTTCCCGTGCCCTCTAAGTCATATTTGATCTCTTCAGTGAAGAGAACGGCGGTCTTTTATCTCACCCCTCTTCCACTGCCAATTTCTCCCTCTGTAGCAAACTCTTCTTGACATTCAACCATCCTCACGCTTCCCCGTGCGCGACCCTGACTCGAGTGCTCGTTGGGAGGGAGACGCTCTTTGTACTGGGCATGAAATAATGGACAGCACATCCTTCTCGCGCCGTCTCTGTTCTCTCACGTTTTTTTTTCTTTTTTTTGCTTGTAAAATGTCACGGGCTCGCCAGCTTTGTGGATGCAGGCGGCGGGCAACTGGAACAGCCTCGAGGAAACTGAGGGAAACCGATTTCACTTCCTGGAATGAGGAGTCTTGACTCTGCTTCTCCACCCATCATCCATCATATTCACTTTTATCTTTCTTTCTTTCTCTTGATGTCTTTTGTGGTTAAATTCTTCATTTCCTCTTCCTCTTTGAGAAGATTGTTGGTGCATCATCATCATCCTCGTCTTCAGTCTCAGAAGTGTCAATAACCACCTCTGGCTCAAGAATATTTTCAAAGTAATTTCATAACTTAAGTCTAATCATTTCTCATTAAACAACACTTATTTTTTTGTAATAAGCTTCTCTAACAGCGATGGCCCACACGCTGATAGTGAAAACAGTAGTTCCTGTGTTGTGGAAAACTGCTTTTATTAAGGAAAAGAAGAAGAAAAAACATCACGCAGGTTAATTCTCAGAGGAAGGTTCATGACAGGCCACAGAAATAACCGCCAAATTAAATAATTTCCTCTGCAGGGTAAATTACTTCCTTTTTCAGTTTCTAGAAACGCGCGTCATTTAACGTTCATCTTCCTCACCTCTATTCTCTTTTAACGCAAGTCCAAGCTTCATCACTAGGAAAACTGTTTTGCAGTGAGATTTCGGAGGGAACCACATTTTTGATGTGTTTAGGTTTATGCAAAAAAAGTGTAAGATTTAAGCATCAACATGATTGGTGTTAGGAAAAGATCATGATATGAAATAAAACACAACCTTTCAGAATCCCTCCTAAAGATTTATTATAATAGTTTTCACATGGGAACACCAGATCATTTCTGGCATAATGGTGCTTTTTATCTCTTTAATGACTGTTTTTCTTCTCCCTAACATAAATCTGTATATTAAATCATATCTGCAGCAGCACTGATGGGGTTTAAAAGAATATAAAGCAGCAACTCAAACCAGCATGAAAACACTCGATAAAGTATCTCTGCAGGTTTTCTTTAAATGTCTAGAAACTTTTACTTGTGTACACTGTAAAAAACAGCTCCCCTAGAAATATGTAAAATAATCTTAAATCTAGTCAAATTGTCTTATTTTAAGCAAAAATAACTGCTAATGGTGTAAGAAAAACTTTCTTCACTACAATTCTTGACCTCCGAAGACCCGACTTTCACATATATGGACATCACACATTTTGCTTATGTCTTATTTATTTTCTTAACTTGGACCCAAAGCAACAAGAAAAAACAGTTGCTCCAGGTCTTAGGAGGTTAAAACTCCTAAGGAAAATAGTCTCACCACTTGACAAAAAGTAAGAGTAATTTTCTTAAAACAGGGCTTTTTAAAAAAAACAACTTTGTGTTTTTGCAGTGTAACACTGAAGACTGCTTAGAAACATGAAACTGCCAACTCGACATATTTATTTAAATTTTATGAATATTTTCAAGATTACAGTATCCCAAACTGATTTTACAAAAGAAAATCTCTGCCACACAATATCATGAAATAAAATAAAATAGAATTAAGTGGGCATAGAAAACTGTTAGGAAATAAGATGGGATATTGTTGTAAAAATCTGTAGAGACGTATGAATCATAAAATGGAGCATCCAAACTGTTTTAACCGTAAAACTTGAGCTTTAAAGTTGTTGTGAACATTCAAAAACAGATTCATGTAAAATAAAACAAAAACATACATGTGAAAGTCGATAGCTACATAGGTCTGTAGATGAATCTCTCAAAGTAAATGACTGAATATTGTGAAAGTAGCCATCAGGTATCTGGTTTACCCATGATGCCCTGCAGCAGAAGTTCATGGCAGATGGTCTCTGCTGTTTTCCACTTGCCCATCTTTTTGTGTTGGGACTTTAAAGGGAAGTTGAGACCTGAAAACAGAGCCCCCCCACCTTGTCAGTGCTGTGGACAACTCCTGATTTTTAGCCTCATAACAAGGAGGAAACCCGGAGAGGAACCGGGTGGAACAGAAGATGTGGTTCTGCTCAGGGTTGTGCCGTGGTGCGTCTCCTGCTCCTACAGTGTGGTGGTGGTCTGCATCTCTGCTCCAAAGGGTGTAGAGGGAATAATGCTGCCAGGGAGGCTTTTTTAATAAATCCTCAATATGTCCAGAGTGCCCTGTCTCCATGGTAACCGAGGCTTACATTGTGCGTTCATGTGGTGAAACTGTGCTTTGTCTTGTATTTTCTTAATAGGGCTTGTGTTTGCAGCGACTTCAAGACTGCTGCACTCATTTTGTTTTATTTTCTTGTTATATAAATCACATCGGTGCCTTTATTTGACCCTAACTGGACTGAAAAAGCAATGTTTTCATATGTGCTTTATAACGGCTACCTCACCGATGCTTGAATTGGGAACTCCCAAATGTGACTCCTTCAAATAAGGAAATAATTCAGTTTTTTTAGTGCATTATACTGTAAATAGAAGATTTCTCAGAAGTGTTTTTTTATTTATTTTTATTTTCTGAGTAAATGATTTATTAGCTCTTGAGAAATGATCAGATACTTGAGTTAAATAGGCAAAATGAGTCACTTTTATTGTTTTTGGTGCAGCATAGCCTCTTGAAATGATAATGTCTAATTTGGCCCTGGAAAGCAGCGTAATGACTAATTGCAGTTTACTATGGTGCTTGTAACAAGCGGCAATCTGAAGCAATGAATTAACATCATCAAAGTGTGAAATTGGGATTTATGGCTCTAATCCACGCTGCATAAACAGAGGTGGGAAAACGGATCACGGTGTCAGTTTGGCCTCTTTTACTGCTGCAAATGGCCAAATGAAAGGATGCCAACATATCTATGTAGGATGAAACTGAATTATACCTGTTTGCTGATTGTTCTGGTGCTGGTAGTGGACTGTCCCAGTGCAACAGGGAGGAATTCAGATCCAGTTAAGATATGTGCAGCATTGTATTTTGTTTTATTTCACTAATTAGAGAAGGTACTTGCTTTGTTACTGTGATGACCATCTTAGCCAGACTGTAGTCTTTTATTGTAGCTGCATCACAAAAAAAAAAAAAGGTTTAAGACGATGCTGTGCAAAAGTCTTCAGCAGGCGTGAAGAAATGCCGTCAAATAAGAATGATTTAGAACATATAAAGTGAAGTTGATTATTTTATCAGTTTACAAAAGGAAAATCAAAACCGAGTTGATATTTAGTGTGTCCAGCCTCGACCTCCAGGTACACTTGCACGAAGTCTTGGGGATTTACGGTGGGTGCTAACAACCTCCAGTTTCCATGTATATGTTTAAACACAGTCATTAAATGAAACAGAAACAGCTGTGCAGGAAGTTTAAAACTGAGCGAGGAACAGCTGGACTCTGCTACCAGGTGAGGTTGTGGAAGACGGGTTCAATATGGCTGAGCACGCCGGGTCCATGTGGTAATACTACATCGGCGAGGCCCCTCCCAGGGAAAAGACTTGAAATCAAACAGGACTACTCAGACGTGCTGCTGAAGTGCTTTTGAAGATTTACAGAGACGTGGCAAACGTGGAGGACCACGGACCGAGTCTTTGGCTAATAAAACCGAGTGCAGCAGATGAAAGATGCATTATGCTTGCTTCTTTATGAAACGGGAAGATGTCCAACAGTGCCATCAGTGCCGAAGTAGCAGGAACCAGTGGGACCCAAACACACATCTATTGTCCAGAAAAGTCTGGCTAAAGAGAAACAAGGCAACTCCACTTGGCCTTGTTTCTTTGAAGGAACCGGGGTGTCTGGACCCATGAGTGAAAATGTGAAAAGATCTGGAGAGCAGTCCAAGAACGAGTTTCTGGAGGCAACAGCGAGGCATGGTGAAAGTTTTGGGTTTCTGAAAATAGATTTGACAATTTAATAAGAATTAATGGTGTCCTCAATGTTGAGACATGGAGATGGTTATCCATCATGTGGTACCGTCAGGTAGGTGTCGGATGCCTCAGATTTATTTTCCTGAAGGACAATGACCCCAAATATGGATCCAATGTCATCAGGAACCATCGTTAGAGTAAAACAAGAACAATGAGTCCTGGAGGTTGTGCTATGACCCCCACAGAGTCCCAGTTCCAATATCTTCAAGTCTTCCTGGGATTTTTTTGAAGAACGAGAAGAGTAGGAAAGATTCAGAGTATTTAATATCCACATGAGATCTGTGGTTCGTTCTCCACGATGTCTGAAATAATCTACATAAACTGGTAGAAAATATCTCTTTGGTCACACCAAGAAAAGGTTTTGTAAATTGACAAAAAAAAAAATTAAAGAATTAAGAATTTTTACTTCACCCTGTTTTTTTAATACTTTGCTGATGTCTTAAGGCTCAAAATATAACACATTTAATCTTTGAGTTGATTGCAGCTTTTGTGACTCAATCATTGTTTAAAGCTGGAAGGATTTTACAAGATATTTTTAAACTGGACCACAGGTTTAACTCAGTCGTATTGGATCTTAGTTCTTCTCTTCCCTGCTCGAACTCGGATGTTTAACCAGTCATCGGAATCAAAGTTTGCCCGTGCACATGCACGTGCACACGCAGGGCTACATTATTAAAGGTCACTGCGGCACACTTGAAAGTCACAACCGAGATGCTCCCTGCGTTTCCACAGTGGGATTGTCCTCTGACACACTACACAACCACAGTACAGAGGAGACGCTAAGCTAATTAGAAGGCAATAAGTTCTGTCGAGGAAGAGCCTGCAGTTTAAAGTAATTAGCATGTATAGTGAAAAAGAAAATAAGCACATAATGCAGGACACAAATTTACACACACACACACACACGTGTATATATATATATATATATATATGTACCAAGACATGAAAACACTCACAGGGATAATAAAGTTTTATTGCATCACAGAAATGGTGCGAGCTACGCAAGTGTCAAATCAGCAGCAAGATAAATCACAACATTACAGTAGGTCCCTGTCTGGGATTTATTTTAACTACTTCAATTAAAGGAAAACTCTGGAAACAAGAAGGACGGCTGTGTAGCTATAGCAACTTGTGATCTTTAGCGCTCATATAAAGGGCAACTTCAGAAACGGCCTTCTTTATTCATGTGAAAAAGTACAACGTCTTTGAATACAGAGGTTTTATGTGTCAGGATGTAATTTTTTTTAAAAAATCTCTGGTTTCCTGCTAGGTAAATAGAACAATAAACAACAACACATGGCATGTTGCTTTTTTATCATAAAAAATCACCTTATCCATACTTGTTACTGGCTGGCACTCAAATACAATTAATGAATTAATGAATTAATGAATTAATCATCAGTGTACACACCATGATAAGAGCGATCAGGTCTGAGGAGTTGAGGTGTGTGTTAACAGCATCATCAGCAGAAACAAAAAAAATAAGAAAAAAAAGATTTAAAAAAACAAAACAGCGTCATCTGCAAACATCAGCAGTAATCTCACAGAAGCAATTGTTTCTGCTCATCAGTGTTGAGATTGTTAAAAGGTCGTTTTAAAGCAATTTAGAGACTCATTCCAACATTATTACATCTGTTAAATGTTGAAGTTCGGGAAATTACACTGAAGAAAAAGGCTGAACAAATAAAACTAGAGTGGAGACGTTCAGCTTTTCTCTATAAAAAAAAACAGGTTTACAAACCTGCATCTAAACACAGCAGAAGATTTCTTAAATGGTGTGAAAATAAGTGAGGACAGTGGGCACAAAAAGCACAAAAGCTTCGTACTTAGTTTGTGTTGCAGTGACCATTTCAGGCATGGTTCTGACCATCATCTCCTCTGTCCACCACCGTGCCCCAGGGTTCTTCAGCCCAGCAGGAACCAGTACTGTTTCAGATGTTTCCCATCTCAAACCGACCCGTCTCAAATTACTGGGTCATTACACATACTGGGTTTTTTTAAACACATTTTATTGTCACTTATTGGAGATTTCCTATTATGATTTATTAAAAACATTATTTTATTTTTATATTTTTTTTAAATTTTTACTTTTACTTTTTAACTCCAGTGGCGTCTCAGTGGGAGCCCTCATTGAAGGTACTGTTGACTACAGGTACCATGCCGACGGCCTGAGGTCCACTCATCCCTGGGTTGTGCTGGGGTCCATACATCCACCCAACAGTGGTGGTGTTTGGTACTCTATCCCACCTGGGTGAAGGTTCTGGCCCCCACCATGCAGTCTGGCTCCGCCTCCTGATGCAGACGGTTCCCTGTGATAGTGGGATGATGTTCCCCCACTGGTTCTTCTGTTCCCAATAATATTTTACATGTTATTTATTTTAATCTTTGATTGTTTTTTTATCATTGATAGAGATTAAGGTTGGTTTTGCTTTGATTTCATTAACAGGCTTGTGTTGACCTTCAGGAGAAGCTAAAAAAACCCCCCAAACATCTGTTTTAAGCAGAGAAACATCTCAGACATGCAGGGCAGGGGGTCCTGAGCTCCTGGACCGAAGAACATTGTTCTCGTGTCTAATAAGACGGATCGGCTTTGAAACTGGGTCACGCAACAAGACAATAACACCAGGACATCCACAGACAACGATCAATATGTGACGACCCCATTAAAGTCCTGATTTTAAACCTGAAATTCTGTCTGAACAAACTGAGCCGAACCTCCATGAGCAGAACCAACGATAGGGAAGAAAAATGGGTCCAAATTCTACCGCAGTTTTGAGAAAGACTAACACCAAATCCTTAAAAACCAATTTCTACAAGTTATTACTACTAAAAGTGGATCTGTAAACCATACAGCCACAGGATGTAATTTGTTTGTATATGTTGTGTTGTTGATCTGAGGTTGCATTTACCTAGATGTTTAAGGTTTTTACCAGGTATTACCGGGTCTGGTAA